>VMDO01003183.1:0-115447 GCA_007922755.1 Pedetes capensis
CCACACACACACCACACACACACAGCACACACACACAGACACCACACACACACACACCCCACGCACAGACACCACACACACACACACTATACACACAGACACTACACACACACACACACACACACACACACACACACACAGATACCACCCATGCCACACACCCCTCACAGATGGGGCATGGCCGGCCTTGACACAAGTATGGGCCACATGGGCAGGGCTGAGTCCCCGCCGTCCACAAGAAAGCCCCAGGCTACCCCGTGAGGCCATGGAGGGCCTTAGAGAATGCAGGACAAAGGGAGGCAACAAGTTTTCTCCAAATGAAACAGCACCAGCATCCTTGGATAGTCTTTGGCAAGTTCCACAGACTCTGAACTCATCAGGATGAAAGGCTCTGAAATGGGCCCAGTGGGCAGCCTGGCCTTGCAGGGTGATGAACTGTGATAGACCTCAAGTCCAGGCCAGGAATGTCTGGGGGCTGCACAGGGGGCCCAGGGCTCCCAGGTTACCCACTGACCTTCACCTCCTGGGAGCCTACATGCAGTGGGTATGACACGGCAGCTCAGTGGCACCCCAAGAAGACCCCATGATCCCAAGAGCACAGACAGCTCACTGCCAGAGTGTTGGTCACAGCCCAGGGCCTTCAGATCCTGTGCCTTTAGGAAGAGGGGCATCCGCCAGGAGGGTCTACCAAAATACTTCAGTTGTTGTTAGGTGTCTTCGAGTCGGTATCCGACTCATAGCGACCCTACATACAACAGGGGAAACACTATTGTCAGTGCTTCTTTCCTGTTCATAGGGTTTTCAATGACGTGTCCTTCTCCCAAGCCTAGAGCACCTGGTGTTCCCAGGTGGTCTCCCATCCAAGGACTAAGCAGGCCTGACCCTGCTTAGCTTCCGAGATCTGACGGGATCGGATGCCACAGGGCTATGGCTGCAGGCAAAATACTTCAGAGGGGTTCATATCTCTTGGGAAATAGTGAAGAAAATCCGCAGGTGGCCCAGCTCTACTACAAGGCCCATTTCAGGGCAGTAGGCGGGGGACAAGGGAAAATCTGCCCATTTTTGCAGAAGCTCTTGATGGCTCTTAGCACCCTGCTCTCGGTATCAACGTTTCCCACTTCTGCTGGATGAGACTCCAGTTCCTCATCGAGGAGTCGCAGCACATCTGAGTTTTCTGAATCATCCCCAGCCGCTGGCTCTCTTCCGAGTCTTTATGGCTCCAGGACCGGCCTGTTCTCCCATCACAGAGTTCAAATAAAATCTGTCGATTAGCAGAATATGAAATTTCACTTAAAAATACAAGTATGAAGACCTTGATGTAATCTAATTCTTGAGCATCAGTCATGCATTGTGTGTACTTAGCTGTCAGCTTTATAGTTCTTTTGGAATAAGATTGGGTCCTTGTTAACAGAGCTCAGTGCGAACTGCAGGGATCTGGCCCAGGCTGTCATTTTAAAAGTTGTCTTAATGGCTAAGTAAAAATTTCATAGTGTGTATCACAATACAAGTAGATTTTTTGATGGCGAGATCTCACACTCATTTGTGCCAGCTTGGGTTGATGATAGGATTTGAAGGCAGATACTGTGGTCGCTCCCCATTCAGCAGGGAGAGGAAGTCTTCGCTTGTGACTGGCACAAACGTTATGTCACTGATGGTTGTTGTTGTTAGGTGCCGTCGAGTCGTGTCTGACTCATAGCGACCCTCATGGGGTTTTCAATGGCAGATTGTTTTGGGATTGCCTTGGCAGTGGGTTGCCACGTCCTTCTCCCATTTTTATGGTGCTGGGAATCAAACTTGGGACCTCAGAGACTGCAGAGCGGTGCTCTACCAACTGAGCTAAATCCCAGTCACTAATGGTTGTTGTTGTTGTTAGGTGCCATCAAGTCGGCATCCAACTCATAGTGACCCTACATACAATAGGGGTAACACTATTGTCAGTGCTTCTCTGCCTTTCATAGAGATTTCAATGGATGATTGTTTCTTGGGAGTGGGTTGCCAGGTCCTTCTCACTAATGGAGGGTAAGCAAATCCAACCGTCTCTAAGTACGAGTTTCCAGGGCTGCTGTAACACAGTGACACTAACTCCTTGGCTTAGGACCATTTGGATTTTGTTTTCTCACAGAGCTGGAGGCCGGAAGTTCAAAATCAAGGTGAGGGCATGGCCGGCCAGCCCCTCTCCCGTGGAACCTGTGAGCTGGCTTCTGGTGGCCTCAGGCCTTCCTCTGCTCTGTCTCTTGTCCTCCACCTCAATCCTCCTTCCTTCTCACAAGGACACAGTCCTATGGGGTTAAGAACCCACACTATTATAGCATGACCACCTCTTCACTAATTACTTGTGAAAGGGCCCTGTTTGAAAATAAGGTCACGTGCTAAGGGCCTGTGGCTTAGGGCAGAGGATCTTTTTGGCAGCAGGGGGAAAACTTGACTCCCACACTGATGTGCTGATATTTGTCCCAAGGCACCTCGCTCTGGGGTGAGTTGAGACTCTTCTGGAAGGCGGCTGCCACTGAGTCGGACCCCCACTAAGTCAGACTTGTCTGTTCTGCAGTGGAGGGATTCTTCAGTCACTTGGCACCCTGTTTTCTGTGCTTTCTGTTCCCATTTTTTCCCATGTGCTTTGTGAAGGAGCCAGAGAACAACGCTTAGGTTGTTAGCCACGGTGCAATGCTTAGGACCAGGCACCGTGGGGTCGCGCCTGTACTTTTGCAGATGCTCAGGCCGCCTGGGTCAGTCCCGGGAGATGCGTTCCGTGGGCAGGTGAGGCCACGGGCCAGCTTGTGCCCTCAGATGCCAGTGATCACAGTGAGCATTTCCAGACACAGAGGTGGCCTCTCCTCTGTATGTGGCTCCGTCCAGGCTGCAGCGACCCCTGCTTGCTCCTGTTCTAACATGCTGGGTGCCTTGTTGGTCAGTCTGGGAACCAAGGCTGGGCTTTGCGCCAGGAAACCCCAGCAAACTCACACCTGTTTCTCCTGTCCCCTCGTTGACAGGCTCTGCCAGGGCCACGGTTGGCAGCGGGGATGAGGCTTCATTCACAGTTCTTCCTTCTCTCTTCGGGCTGGGATTTAGCTCAGTTGGTAGAGCGCTGCGCTGCAGTCTCTGAGGTCCCAAGTTCAATTCCCAGCACCGCAAACATGGGAGAAGGGCCTGGCTATCCACTCCCAAGGCAATCCTGAAACAGTCAGCCATTGAAAACCCTATGAGGGTCGCTATGAGTCAGATACCGACTCGATGGCACCTAACAACAACAACTTCTCTCTCCTGCTCAAAGCCGATTGTCGGCATGGTGGAGAAATAGAAAATAACATAAAGGTAGACCGCTCTGAGCCTGTGAGCAGAAAGCCCAAGCGTGTTCTCCTCTGTTGTCAAGACATGACAGGGTCTATAGTCTGGGGCTCTGAGGTCGCCAGGCAGGGCTGCGCGGATGCTCACAGCCTGTGCTGGTGTCCTTCGTGGGCCCAGGATTTCTCTCTCTGCTTCCAAGAAGTGAGGCAGGGCCTCTGGGGAACCAGCTGGGGTGGGAGAGAGGTGGGTGGTGACCCCAGTTCTCACTGGGGTGGGGGGTGAGGGGTGGAGGCTCCGGGTGAGCCTGCCTTCACTTGCCTGCTCCAAACTTGCATGACTGGGTGAGGCCAGGTGCCGCCTGATCCAAGGCTTGATGAGGTGTTGAAGCGCAGAGAACCCAGGTGAGAACCAGCAGAGAAAGAGGTGCTCAGGGCTTCAGGGGACTTCCATGGCCCCCAACACGGCCCACACTCCCCCCCCCCCCCAGTCCTGGCTGCCAGCTGTTTGTGCCCTGTGATAGCAATTGCCAGAATGACAGTTCCTAGCTGAGGTTTTCTTTTCTTTCATATGTGATTTAAAAAAAAAATAATGGGGGCATAATAATTGCACCCACTTGTGGAGTACATATATGCAATGTGTAATGAATAAATCAGGGTAGTTGAGGCTTCTGTGTCCTGAAATGTGTCATTTCTGTGTGCTGACAGCATTCATAATCCTCCCTTCTAGCTAATTTGAAATATATGTTGTTGTTGTTGTTGTTGTTGTTGTTAGGTGCCATGGAGTCAGTGTCCGACTCATAGTGACCCTATGTACAACAGATGAAACACTATTGTCAGTGCTTCTCTGCTGTTCATAGGGTTTTCAATGGCAGATTGATTTTTGGGAGCAGGCTGCCAGGTCCTTCTCCCAAGCGTACAGCCCCTGGTGTTCCCTGGTAGCCTCTCCTCCAAGGACTAACCCCACGTGACCCTGCCTAACTTCTAGGATCTGATGGCATCAGATGCCACAGTGGTATGGCTGCAGGCCTCCCTGCTGTGGAACACTAGAACTTCCTGTTTTTCTCTAACCTCCCTCTACCCCTCCCCACTACCTTTCCCAGCCTCCAGTGAACTCAGTTCTACTCTCTACTCCTTTGAGATGAACTTTGTCAAATACCTGTCCTCCGTGTTCATTACAGCACCGCTGACAATAGCCAAGATACAGAAGCAACCTAGGTGTTTACTGTTACATGAATAGGCCAAAACATGTGGCATATACACAATGGAACATTATTCAGTCATGAAAAACGTAAAATCCTGTCGTTTGCAACAACACGAGGAGCGTCACAGACATCATGTTAAGTGAAATAAGTCAGAAAGACTGGTGTCACGTGTGCTCAGTCAGATGTGGGTCCTGGAAAATTTTTGAGCACTGCGAATGCGTGGTGATGAATATTTCTTTGTTGAGCAACTTCACCCACTGTCTTGCATTTTGGGTTGCAGTTTAGACCTCGCGGTTTTGTTGGAAACCTTCAGGGAAGGGAAGCTCATTTGGTGGCCCTTCGTCCTGCAGGCTCCTCCCCTCTGATTTTAGTGTCGCTCCATATGCTCCCAGGTCCCCATATGCACCCCCATGGAAGGGTCGATCATATGTCGGTGGAAACTGTTTCTTCCTCTTTCTTGTCCGCCCAAAGCTGAGCTCCCAGAGGGCAGGGCTGTGGCTGGCCGTTGGGGGTCTCTGTGTGCCCCTGAGCCTGTGGCGTCCACCTCTGGTCTTCCTGCTGCCCACTCATTAGTTCACCTAACGAACAGTCCAGGATGGGAAATGAGGGCATCAATAATAAAGCCCCAGGGCCAAGAAAGAAGAAGATGAAGGAGGAAGCCCTGGGAGGGCCTCAAAGGGCACCCACCAGCTGGTGACATTTCTCCATTATTCATTATTCCTTCCCAGAAAGCGTGCTTCATGCTGGGTCCAGTTTAACAGGAAGCGACTGTGCCTGAGTGTGCCCTTTCACAAAGCAGCAGCCACCTCTCTTGGGGATTCCAGTTACCTCCCAAGACCCGTGTTTGGGGACAGGCAACCAGCAGGAAGCCTTTTGCTGGGGAAGGAGGAAGGACAAAATGTCACGAGTCACTCCAACCAGCATTACCGTCGCTGCTGGTCTTGTCCAGCGTGTCAAGTGGCTAAGTGTGCATCTCCAGGGATGTCTGGCTGCCCCAGGTTTGCTTTTAGAAGTGGCCCATTTCTGCCTACCGTTGGGCCTCACAACCCACGTGTGGCACTGTGGCTCAGAAATGCACCCCAGGAGCCGGGCGCGGTGGTGCGCACCTGTAATCCCAGCGGCTCGGGAGGCGGAGGCGGGAGGATCGCAAGTTTGAGACCAGAGGCGGTCTGCGTCACTTAGTGAGATCCTGGCTCAAAAAGTAAAAAGATGGGCTGGGGGCGCAGCTCAGGGGTCCAACACTTGCAAAACATGCAAGTGTGAGGCCCTGGGTTCAACCCCCAGTACCGCAAAAAAAAAAAAAAAAAGAAAGAAAGAAAGAAAGAAAGAAAGAAAAAAGAAATGCACCCAGGGATGGCCTCTCCTTGGGGACCGCAACTCGGCCTCTGGTCCCTGCGCCTTCCCCGGAACACCACAGGCTCATCCAGCCTCCTCGCCTTGGCAGGCCTGGCTGGCCATGGCCCCTCTGCCCCATCACCCCTGGAAAATGCCTAAGCATCCTTTCTGACAGGCGTGAGGGGCCCTTTCCCTCCGAGGCAGGTGCTGCAGGCGTGGGACACCTGCTCCTCTGCTCCTGGGCCACCTGTCGTCCCACAGGAGTGTGCTCAGCTGTCCTGCACGCCTCAGGTTGGGGCCCTTTGAATGCAAGCATGGGTCTGCCTTCATTTTTAGACTCCTTGAGGTTTAGCTCAGTTGGTAGAGTGCTACTCTGCGCTCTCTGAGGCCCTGGGTTCAATCCCAAGCACTGCAAAAAATGGAAGAAGGACCTGGCATCCCACTCTCAAAACAATACTGAAACAATCAGACAACGAAAATCCTACAAATCACAGAGAAGCACTGACATGGTGCCGGGCATGGCACAGTGTTGGGGACTCTTTTGACTCTTATACGTAGGAGTCGCTATGAGTGAGACCCGACTCAATGGCACCTAACAACAACAACAATTAGTGCTTGAAACAGGAACATATATCACATATGTGTTTCAAGTGGAGACATAATTGGTGAAAGATATCCATTTCTTGGGTTGTTTCTAAAATGCCTGCACCTCCCTGCTTTATGAAACAGAAATTATGAATGAAACTAGTGCTGGAGATAAAATTGATTTTCATAACACGGATGTGGTCTCAGGACTGACTCACTTTTTTCTGGGAAAAGCCAGACAGTAAATGCTTTTGGCTTTGTGGGCCTTTATGGTCTCTGCCATGGTATCTTCCCTTTATGCTTGTAATGCCAAAGAGCCATGGGGAGCCCGTAAATGAACAGGCAGGGCTGCATCCCAGCAGCACTGTGATTTATGAAAAGTGGCACAGGCTGGACTTGGGTCACAGGAGGGAGTTTGCCTACCCCAGGGTTTGAGGAATGAGGATAGAAGACGGACCATCAGCATTGGTGTGGGGGGAGCTGTCCACAGATCAAGGGGGAGCGAAACTCCCACACACTGGGAAGATGAGGCTCAGAGGCCGGGGTGGCCCCCTGCGTCACAAGTGGTAAACCGGGGTTGACAGGTCTCACGGTGGACATGCAGTCAGCCCTGCACATTGGCGAAGGGTCTTGCAGTGGCCGTGTGGTAGCCAGGGCCAGTCAGCCCTGCACGTTGGTCAGCCAGGCAGCTGCAGAAAGGTGCAGCGTGCTGTGAGGTCGCAGGAGAAGGAAGACGAATGTGAAACACTAATGAAGAAGGGAAATCGGAAATCTTGTCAGTGAGCGGCAAATAGCAAGGCCAGGGAAGCCCTGGGGGCTGGGGGACACAGCTCAGGAGCCCAGAGGAATGGGAGGCACCCGGGAGCGCATGCAGGCTGAGGAAGAGAGGCCCTGTTTAGGAGGAAGGGGTCTGAGGACTCCCGAGACCGGGGGCCAGCTTTGGGCTGCGTGGCCTGGAGATGCACCGTCTGAGAGGGCCGGGAGGATCGGGGTGCCGCGCTTGAGGTCAGTTTGGGGGAACAGCAGGTCTTTGTCTCTTCTCTAGCCCTGACCTAAGGCATCAGGTTTAAGAGACGGAGGACTTCCACTGGGGCATTGTCTCCACCAGGGCGCATTAACACGGTGCTAATAAGGCCATCGTAAAGCCTTTTCAAATCATGAACCCCAAATGCTCCCTTTTGGCTTCATTAAGAAGCTGTGAGAGGAGAAACGGTGGAGAGTTGGCGGAGGTTCGCAGCTCTTGCCGGGCCTTTCTGCTGTGTTGGTAACTAGACATAGATATAGTTTCTGCCTTTGGTTTTTTTTTTTTTTTTTTTTTTTTTACTTTTTTTGAGATAGGGTCTCGCTAAATTACGCAGACTGCCTCTGGTCTCGAACTTGCGATCCTCCTGCCTCTGCCTCCTTAGCTGCTCGGATTAAAGGCATGTGCCACTGCACCCAGCTACCTTCTTTGCTTTGATATTGCCCAGGTTTGGTGGGTCTTCCTCCTCCCTCCACGTCCCGCCCCTTCCGGCCCCCATGACTCCTGTGCCGATCTTATCTGCTGTGATGGGATGTTTGCATCACTGATGCCCCCAGGTGTGTAGTAGTTGGGGCTCAGCACCACCTCCCTCCCCTGCGTGGCTGCACCGAGAGTCTCAGGCTCCCTTGGGATTTCCCTTGACGCCCGGCTCACGGCTGCGCCTTGGTCCCTGCCAGCGAACATGGCAGGCATGTGGTGCAGAGTGGGCGGAGCCCGTCCTGGTGTGGGGAGGCCAGTGGGGCCCGTGGCCATCTCTGCTTCTGCCTTCAGCACAGGCCCCGTGTGCTCACCATGCGGGGCAGGGCCCCCTGGCCTTTCCGCTGGGTGTCACCCACAGTCCTGTCACCCCTCAGTGCTGCCATTTCCGCCACAGCCTTCCTGGGGCGACTTCCTGTGACTCCCCAGGTAGCAAGCCGGACTGCGTCTGACTCCCAGAGTCCACACTGCCTTCTCACGTCTGCGCGTGGCTCATTGTCCATTCGATTGCCCTTGGACCGGTGGCTTCTCCTTCAGCTGGGCGTGACAGACGCAGCCCACAGTGATTTGCGCAGAGCCGTGGCTAGCTTCATGACAGGCCACCTCCTCTACAGTTCTCTATTGTGTCTTAGAGCTGGAGACGAATTCTGCCAGCTCCAAGGACTTGGGGACAAGGTGCCTGTGTGATGGCCGTGCCCAGCACACTGTCCCCGCCCCCACCCTGAGGTCCACTCTCCTGGGTGTTGTGGCTAATGTCAGGCAGAGGCAGCTGCCATGCTGCCAGTTTATGCTCAGCAGGAGGGGACAGCGCCTGCTCTTTCCAGCGCCTGCGCATAGCATTACCTCAGGAGTTCTGAGGTGCCCATGCTGGCCATGGGCCCCTGCCACACGCAGTCACCATGTCAGGGTCTGCATCCTGAGTGCACTGAGGCAGGAAGGGCCCTGGCTGGGGTCTGAGGTTCTCTGGGTCCCTAGCGTCACCTCCTCCCGGGCTCCCTCTCAACACCGCCCTTCCTTGCGGTCTGATTCTAGCAGCTCCCAAAGGGCCTCGCACCCACCTGGGCTGACTCCAGACGTGTGACAGGTCCCACACTGACTCCCACAGCGCCGTGACAGTCACTTACCCCTGTTGTCCCCACTCTGTGTTCCTTGCAGGGGCAGCAGTCAGAGCCTCTTGGACTAACGTGCAGGGGAAGGGCTGGGAGAGAGGCCCCGTCGCTGGCCACTGAGCCCAGGGAGGGCGTTAGTTGGGCTCCCCGATGCCCATTCCCAGGCTGCCCCTGAGTGAGGGCCAGCGAGGGGCCAGGCAGGCTAGCACTAGCAGCACAGAGCCCCTCTCCCCCTCCTCTCTGCCTCACTAGCTGCAGCCTCAGCCCAGGCCCTGCAATGCACCCCAGAGCGTGTGGCCCCGTCCCCAGCCCCAGACCGATATTTACCCTCCAGGGGGTCTAAGTAGGGTGTACATCAGGACTGGGGACACAGAGCCCCTAGGGGGGGGCCAGGTCCTGCTGCCCCTGGGGACATCGGGTGGGGATGAGGCTCGGAAGGGGCAGGTCCAGCTCAGGGAGGACAAGTGCCCGGAGCCACAGGTGCCTGCTGCCAGCACGCAGGCCTCAGGCCAGGGCCCATGTTCTATTCCAGGACCCACTCCTGGGATCCCGCTGGCCCTACTGTCCCTAGCTGTCCATGTGTTCAGTGGTGGAACCCCCACTTTTCCCTTGTTGTTGTTGTTAGGTGCCGTCAAGTCGGTATCCAACTCATAGCGACCCTCATAGGGTTTTCAATGGCTGACTGTTTCGGGATTGCCTTGGGAGTGGATTGCCAGGCCCTTCTCCCATTTTTGTGGTGCTGGGAATTGAACTCGGGATCTCAGAGACTGCAGCGCAGCGCTCTACCCACTGAGCCAAATCCCAGCCCACACTTTTTCCTTAGACCTCACTTAATACTCCTGTGGGCGGAGGGTCTACAGCCACATCACACTGGCCTCCAATCCCGTCCGATCTTGGAAGCTAGGCAGGGTCGGGGCTGGTTAGTACTTGGATGGGAGACTGCCTGGGAACACCAGGTGCTGCAGGCTTGGGAGAAAGTCCCAGAAACCCACTCCTGAAACAGTTAGTCATTGAAAACCCTGTGAATAGTAGAAAAGCACTGACAATAGTGCCAGGCATGGCGCAATGTTGTGTCTGGGTGTTTCCTCTGTCCTTCATAGGTCAAGACAATGGGTAGGGCAGTAAGGAGCCTCTCACTCTCCCAGCTATGCCCCAGGCAGTTCCACCCGCTTCCTCCACCTGGGGCTAGGGGTTCAGGCTCTTGTTGAGTGCTGTGGAGACCCCACCCTGCAGAGGGAGATGCGGGGCCCTAGCCTGACCTCCAGGCCCTGGGGTGGAGATGCCCCTAGGAGGGCCAGGCAGGAGGGCTCAGGAGGACGGCCCCGTGGGCTGGCCCTGCAGGTTGTTCAGTTTGGCTCAGAAGTGGGGAGAGGAGACCATGACAGTGTCTTATGCCCTGCAGATGGGGAGGATGCCTCCCTGCTGCAGAGAGCCTCAGTGGGGACAGAGCAGGGGACCCTTGATTCAGTCACACACAACAAGCATTCCCTTCGTACCTGTGGCCCCATGCAGGGCCAGAACCTGGGGGCGCAAACACAATGGTGCCTGTTGGTCTGGTGGGAGAGCTGGCAGCATAAATAAACAACAGTGGTAGGACTGAGTCTGTCTTGTAAAGGGCCTGGGATAGCTCCGTCCACTAGAACTTTCTTCAGTGGCAGAAGTGCTCTGGTCTGTACCATCCAATTCAGTTACCGCTGGCCCCACGTGGCTATCGAGCACTCAAGATGTGGCTGGCGCAATTGAAGAACTGAATTTTAACTGTTGCTTAATGTTTGTTGTTGTTGTTGTTGTTGTCAGGTGCTGTTGAGTCAGTATCTGACTTACAGTGACCCTCATAGGGTTTTCAATGGCTGACTCTTTCAGGATTGCTTTGGGAGTGGATTGCCAAATCCTTCTCCCATTTTTGCGGTGCTGGGAATTGAACTTGGGACCTCAGGGACTGCAGCGCAGCACTCTACCAACTGAGCTAAATCCCAGCCCTTTGTTGTTGTTGTTAGGTGCCGTGGAATCGGTATCTGACTCATATCGACCTTCATAGGGTTTTCAATGGCTGACTGTTTCGGGATTGCCTTGGGAGTGGATTGTTAGGTCCTGCTCCCATTTTTGCAGTGATGGGAATCGAACTTGGGACCTCAGAGACTGCAGCGCAGCGCTCTACCAACTGAGCTAAATCCCAGCCCTGCTTAATGTTTACCAACTTTAAATTTCCACATGTGACCAGTGACTCCGTTAGTAGCCATCATGGGACTGGAAGATCCAGAGGGGACATTTATGTTCCGTTAACTCATAGGAAGACATTGGCTCATCATTCGGTTTCCACCCCTGTATGAACCTCCCCCCAGCACTGGGATTCCAAGTGGCACTCGAGAAAGAAAAGGGCACTCGCTTCACGTGGAGCGCACTGCCCTTTCCTGTTATTACCCCTCGGGGTCCAGTAGGCAGAGGCCCCCTGGGAGCGGAGGAGAGGCGCTTCCTCTGGTCGCGAGGGCGCAGGGAGAGCTTCCTGGTAGACTGAGGCCCTAGCATGCTTCTTGAGGGATTGAAGGAGGTAACCGTGGGAAGGAGGAGGAGGACAGCGCAGGTCACAGTGACACCCCAAAGGCCCAGGGACATCAAGGAAGGTGCAAGGCATTCAGGTGGGGCCGAGGCCAGAAGAATGATGTGTGCAGGCGGAGCACTTCGAGATGAGTCCACAGGGGTGAACGGGGTGTCCCGTGGCTGCCGCAGGGGCGCCTCACCTCTTTGGAGTGAGGGAAAGTCGTGGGAAAATCAGACGCGCGCAGGATGTTTTTCGGGTTCCCTGTTGGCGCTCTTCGTTGTTTGTGTCCTTCCGGCTTCAGCCTGGAGAGTGGACCTCGGGGGTTTGGCTGAGGGATGGGGAGTCTGGGGAGAAGAGACGGCCGATCTCCCAGGAGGACCCCAGTCATCTCCTGGTGAAAATGATGAGGTCACCCAGGAGCTGAAGGGGATGGCGCAGAGCAGGAGCGCAGGCCACTGGAGGACCCCGCGCCTTCTCATCCCCACCTCAGTGTCTGTGAGGAGCTGGATTGAGACGGGAGGGCCATGGGCATGGGGTTTTCGAGGCTGTGTGAACCAGGAGTCCCTGGAGATCAGGGGAAGGGGAGGTGAGCGGGGCCGGAGGCTCTGGGAGGCTCAGGCGAGCTGGCGGGGAATGGCTTGGGTCGAGGCGGAAGGCCGGTCAGTGCCAGCCACCTGACAGAGCTGGCATATGCATTTCAGTGTCCTTCCTTCCTCCCTTCTTCCTTCTTTCCTTCCTTCTTCCCCTCCTTCCTTCCTCCCTTCCTTCTTCCCTTCCTTCTTCCCTATCCTCCTTCCTTCCTTCCTTCCTTCCTCCGTCTTTCCCTCCCTCCCTTTCTTCCTCCGTCCCTTCCTTCTTCCCCTCCTTCCTTCCTTCTTCCCCTCCTTCCTCCCTCCCTTCCTTCCTTCTTCCCCTCCTTCCTTCCTCCCTTCCTTTCTCCCTTCTTTTCTCTCTTCCTTCCTCCCTCCATCCCTCCTTCCCTCCCTTCCTTCCTTCTTCCTCTCCTTCCTTCTTTTCTTCCTTCTTCCCTTCCTTCCTTCTTTCCTTCCTTCCTTTCTCCCTTCCTCTCTCCTTTCTTTTCTCCCTTCCTTCCTCTCTCATTTTCTTCCTCCCTCCCTCCTTCCCTCCCTCCTTCCCTCCCTTCCTTCCGCCTGTCCTTCCTTCCTTCCGTCCTTCCTTCCTTCCTTCCTTCCTTCCTTCCTTCCTTCCTTCCCTCCCTCCCTCCTTCCTTCCTTCCCCTGAAGCCTCTGAGCAGATGGCCAGGACCCTGCAGGAGCCCGTATCCAATGGCTTCAGGCAGAGGGGGGACCTGTGAAGGAAACCCAGGACACCTGCTGCCAAGGACCAAGGGACCCTCTGGGAAACAGGCGAAGGGCCATGCCAGACATGTAATGTGAGCGCAGGAGAATGCCCCATGGACTCTGCCCTCAAGGGCAGCTGGTGTTGGTGGCCAGGGGCCTCTCTGGGGCCCCAGCCTCAGCTTGGCTGCCATGCTGGAGTGATGTCACCACTGGAGAGTAAAGGGGACCCGTGCAGACCCGAGACACCAGTTGAATGACAGTAGAATGAGAAGAACGTGCCCTAGAGTCCCACGGGCCCCGTAAGGGGTGGGTGGCATCCCCTGGCTTGGGTGAGCATGCGCCGGAGCGTAGGGGCAGAAGAGAAGGTGCCACTGAGCCAAAGAGCTGGCCAGGGAGTCAGGTGTGCAGAGCAGAGACATCTTCATCAGGTGGGGGCTGCGCGACTAGAGTGGACCTCTGGGAATTCAGTAAGTCAGGCCACCAGGGACTTCCATGCCCCTGCACTTTCTTAATAGGACTTAACCAGAGAGAATTATTAAACAGCAATAGTTTTTGTCTCCTCTGCATTTATGCAAATGCATGCGTAAGCGCGCGCGCATGCGCGCGCGCACACGCACACCACCTTAAAGAAATGGAAGAAAAGATCAACCATGATCCACGTGTGCCTCTATATATCTCAGAGCCTGTCCCGGATGTAGGGCTCGGTGCTTCCGGGTCTGAGGCCTGGATTGGGAAGTCAGGAATGACAGGCACTCTGCCTGAGGGACAGTCCTCTGGAACTGAATTCTACATTGTTGTTGTTGTTGTTAGGTGCCGTCGAGTCCGTATCTGACTCATAGCGACCCTCATAGGGTTTTCAATGGCTTGACTGTTCCGGGATTGCGTTGGGAGTGGATTGCCAGGTCCTTCTCCCATTTTTGCGGTGCTGGGAATTGAACTCGGGACCTCAGAGACTGCAGCGCAGTGCTCTACCAACTGAGCTAAATCCCAGCCCCGAATTCTACATTATTTCCCTGTAATCCTCTGAAAACACATGTCTTCATTGTTCTTTAAACATATCTCAACTTAGGAATACAACTGCAAAAATACAAAACTTGGTGAAGACAACTAACTTGTGAGTTTTCCTCTGGCTGCTTTTTAAGGGTTAACTTCTGGATTTCAGAATCTGAGACAAAAGGACCATTTTCAGAAATGTTCAAATCATGTTCATAAAAATGGCCCATTTTTATATTATGATATTATATGATAATGATGTTGTTGTTGTTAGGTGCCCTTGGGTCGGTATCTGACTCATAGTGACCTCATAGGGTTTTCAATGGCTTGACTGTTTCGGGATTGCCTTGGGAGTGGATTGCCAGGCCCTTCTCCCGTTTTTGCAGTGCTGGGAATTGAACTCGGGACCTCAGAGACTGCAGTGCAGCACTCTACCAATTGAGCTAAATCCCAGCCCAGTATATGATGATACTTATTTGGAATTTGGGGTAGTATTTTGCTTTTCCCAAAACTTAAATCTTCTTGATAGCTGGGTTGCCTGAGAGCATTGGGTATTTTTTTTTTTTTTTTTTTTAATGAATTCTCATTCGTGGTTGTTAGGTGCTGTTGAGTCAGATTTGACTCCTAGCGACCCTATGATGAACAGGACAAAACGCTCCATGACACTGTGCCACGCTCGCACTGTGTCAGTGCTTCCCTGCCACTCATAGGGTTTTCCATGGTGGACTGTGTCCGGAGCTCAAGCCCGTCTCCCATTTTTGCAGTGCTGATTGAACCCAGGGCCTCAGAGAGCACAGAGCGGCACTTTACCAACAGAGCTAAACGCCAGCCCTAAAATCTTCATTTAATCCTAAATAAACATTCCTGTGTTTAATAGAATTAGATAAATCAATCCGTTTATTTCTCCTTGAAGCGGCATTTTCTTTTTAAAGGAAATCTAGCTTTGCAAAATGCCCAATCATTCACAAGATTTAAAAGAAGCAATTCTCTCACATGCAGGGCACTGTGGCCGTCTCAGAGCACTTCACCTGAGCCAATGTCAGGAATTTAGGTAAAGCATCAAAAAAGGAAGAAAACTCCCACCAGCCTCCCCTGATGAAGGGCTAGGTCACTGTGCTTTATGTCGTTTGTAGAAGACTGTTCCGTCGTTTGTAGAAGACTGTGCTTCTCTGTGGGCGTGACTGACGGGGTGCACAAAGAAGCATTCAGGTAGGCAGGGCCCAGGCTCAACGCTTGGCTCTGTCATAAATTCATTATTTGGAGGAAAATCTTGACCTCTCAGTTCACAAAAAAATACATTTATTCCTCACAAAACACGTGATATAATCTATGAATTTATGATAGACGTTGTTGTTGTTAGGTGCCCTTGAGTCGGTATCCTGCTCATAGCGACCCTCATGGGGTTTTCAATGGCTGACTGTTCCGGGATTGCCTTGGGAGTGGATTGCCAGGCCCTTCTCCCATTTTTGCAGTACTGGGAATCAAACCTGGGTCCTCAGAGATTGCAGAGCGGTGCTCTACCAACTGAGCTAAATCCCAGGCCATGATAGATATAGTCCTATTAATTTATGATAGATAAAGTTCTATTAATTCATTAAAAATGTCCTAGAAAGATTCCAAGTATTTTCTGTGATCCATTTTGGGCCATGTGTCTTAGTGGATGCTTAGATCCGATATTCATGTTCTCAAGTTTCCTTCAGCTTCTATGTGTGCTTCTCTGAGATTTATTTTTCCTAAATGACATAGTTAATGAATGTGGCCACGCAAAACTCTTAAAGAAAAGAGAAATTCAGTTTTCTTCAATGAAATCTACTTTCAACAAGGATGGCATCAGTTTAAACCCTATGTTTAACACTTAGTTTAGTAGGAAATCAAAATTAGTAGCCCACAGAGCATTTTTCAGATATTTTGGGAAACTGTAGTGTTCTTTCAAACAGTTCCTAACAGGTCCATTATCCATGGGCCGAACTCTTAAAACTGGTGAATGAACTATATTTTATAAAGGTGGTTGTTGTTGTTGTTGTTGTTGTTGTTGTTGTTAGATGCCTTGGAGTCGTGTTCAACTCATAGCGACTCTTATAGGGTTTTCCATGGCTGATTGTTTGGGGATTTCCTGGGGAGTGGGTTGCCATGTCTTTCTCCCGTTTTTGTGGTGCTGGGAATCGAACTCAGAACCTCAGAGACTGCAGAGCGGCGCTCTGCCAACTGAGCTAAATCCCAGCCCCTATTTTATAAAGTAGTGTCATATAATAGCTATGCTTTGATATTGCCTGTGAACCATCCTTGTTGTGTGATAGCGCCTGAGATGTGTTATCAATACACATGCTTTAATACACAGCCAATCGAGAGTGGCACAGAGTGTCAAATTATAGCTTATCATATATGTGCATTTATTGTTGTTAGATGTCAAGTCGGGTTTGACTCATGGCAACCCTAATGTACAACAGAATGAAACACTACCAGACAGTGTGCCATGCCCAGCAGTATGTCAGTCCTCTGCTCTTCATAGGGCTTTCAATGGCTGCTTGCTTTGGGAGTGGGCTGCTGGGTCCTTCTCCAAAGCCTACAGCACCTAGCATTCCCAAGTGGTCTCCCATCCAAGGACTAACCAGGCCTGGCCCTGCTTAGCTTCCGAGATCTGACAGTATCAGAAGCTACCGTGGTACAAACATTATTGTATTGCTGGTGAAGTTAAATGATCTTTGCAGAGAATTTCACCTTGAAAGGCTGAAACAGAATAAACTGTCTTAGGGTTTGCAAGGTGGCCCCTCAGATGTAAGTCGGTCATACTGATTGTATTTTTGGGGGTGCTGGGGCTGTGTGTGCTAGGCAGGCGCTGTACCGCTGAGTGGCAAACCCCGCCCCCAGCCTACTGGTTGGACTTCTGACCATTGTAATTTATTCTTGGGTTACTGGAGAAAGGAACAAGGAAAGAGGTGCCACTGGGCATTGTGATCCAGTCTGTCCTTTCCCCCGTGGTGGCTCTGTGTGGTGGGTTTCTTAGCCTTTTTTTACCAGTGGGGAAATGGAGACTGAGAAGGGGGAAGAGGTGACGCTGGAGGCTTCTCAGTCATCGAGGGGAGGAAGCAGCCTGGGAACCTGGCTCTTCTTCTTCTTTTTTTTTTTTTTTATGGTACTGGGAGTTGAACCCAGGGCCTCGCGCCTGCGTGCTTTGCAAGTGCTGGACCACTGAGCTGCACCCTCAGCCCATTTTTTTTACTTTTTGAGACAGGGTCTCGCTAAGTTACACAGACTGCCTCTGGTCTCAAACTTGCGATCCTCCCACCTCTGCCTCCCCAGCTGCTGGGATGACAGGCGTGCACCACCTTGCCCAGTGGAACCCAGCTCTTCTCATTCTGGGCCTGTGTCCCTGGTCCCCAACTCCTGCATCCGTGCAACATCTTTACCCTCCAGCCATGGCTGCTCAGGCTCCACCAGATGGAGATGGGCGGGGTCTACTTCATGGAATCTTCCCAATGGAGAGGAAAGTGGGGGGGGGGGTTAGCAGCGGGCCCATGATGCCCACAGCCAGCTGGCTGGTCATGCAGACGTGGGGCAGTGTGGCTCCGAGACTCCCACTGCCTCCCACCATCGCCTCATTCATTTTCCATTTCATTATGCTTCAGCTTGGCCTGGGCCCTGACTGTGTCCCCACGTTACGCCAAGTCGTCACTCACCCAAGCGGCTTGCTAGGATGCCTTTCAGTGAGCATATCAGAGGGCGGGTCCTCTCTCGTTAACCTAAACCAGGTGGTCGGGACAAGGGATGGGTTGTCCTCTTCTTCAAATCCTTCTGTGTATGGAGGGAAAAACCCAGCTGGAAAATGTAGCCCAACCTCGTTCCTTTTTTTAAAGAAGTTTTTATTAGTAACTTTTAATGTACAACTTAATGGGTTTCGTTATGACGTTTCCATATATGCATTTGATTGTACACCGTTCACATAATTTCCCCCTCAACCTGTTATGGCCCTCCTCTCCCATCCCCCTCACCAATGGTCTCTTTTCTACTTGCATGTCTTTTTGTGAGAATAATTATCTATATACATGCATCCTGATTTTTTGTTTTTTTCAGTACTGGGGGCTGAACCCAGGGCCTTGCGCTTGCATGCTCTGCAAGTGCTGGACCACTGAGCTGCGCCCCCAGCCCTTTTTTTTTTTTTTTTACTTTTTTGAGACAGGGTCTCCCTAAATTACGCAGACTGCCTCTGGTCTCAAACTTGTGATCCTCCTGCCTCCACCTCCCGAGCTGCTGGGATTACAGGTGTGCGCCACCACACCCAGCTCAGTGCATGCCGATTTTGATATATGCCCAAACTTTTTTCTATAGTGATCTACCCTTTTCTTTTCTTTTCTTCCTTTTTTTTCCCCTTCGATATTGGAGTTGGACCCAGGGCCTCACGCTTGCGTGCTTTGCAAGTGCTGGACCACTGAGCTGCACGCCCAGCCCATTTTTTTACTTTTTGAGACAGGGTCTCGCTAAATTACACAGACCACCTCTGGTCTTGAACTTGCGAAGCGATCTACCTTTTTACCTTCTCAGCAATATTACATAAGTGATCTAGTCTGCATTATTGCCAGCAGTGGTATTATTACTACTTTTTATTTTAGCTATTCTCATAGGTTTTATTTTTTTCTATCTTCCCTTATTTTTCCAACATATTCACGAAGTTGTGCTGTTTACATTGAGGTTGGCCTCTCCCTGTTCATCCCTCCTCACTGGCCCTCCTCCCCCTCCCATCTTCTCCAATCTTCACTTCCCTCTGCTAGATCCCTCCCTCCTCCTTTCCACTCCTTAAATTGTCCCTTCTACGCTGAGTCTAATTGTGCATTTTTTACGTTCCCCTGAAAACAGAGTATTCAATGGCCATAAGCAAACAAGTAAGGGCCCTTTGGTAGCTATTGTCTTCCATGCGCAAGGGGAGGGCATGCTGATGTCGGAGCGGGAAATAGGCTGCGCTTCCCGAGTATGGCCAGCAGGGGGAAGAGTTTACTGACTGGATTCTGTTTCCTGGGCTCTGCCTTAGTGCAGCGAGGCTCTGAGAAGCAGCTACCTGTAAAAATTGCTCCTTGTGTCAACAGATGGGGATGTGGACATCCAGGTAAACTGGCAGGGTGGGAGGGTCTGCGCAGGCTGCACCCCTCAGTTCCTTTTCAACTCCGTGCCGTGCCTCCGTGTTCTCTGAGGGATTTTCTGGCGAGTTTCCTTCTAATGATATTTATATTGTGATAAACAAAAATCTCATGGGAGCCTGGCCCTCCTGACCAGCCTACTTGGATGCCCCGGGCTATTCAGCCCACGTCTCATCTGTAGCAGGTGGAACGGATTCCCTCCAGGGGCGCAAAGGCTCTCCAATCTTGCATCTGGAAGGCGTGGGTCTCCCTGCTGTGAGGCACGGCAGTCGATCTGGGTTATTATTCCCCATATCCGTCCACCCCAGCTGTGAACCTCAGGAAGGGCAGCGGTGGTTGACCCTGACGTTACGGGTCATCCTTAGTCTCTTCCTTACAAATTTAGTTTTTGCTGTTTTATTGCACACAAGCTGGGATTTAGCTCAGTTGGTAGAGCGCTGCACTGCAGTCTCTGAGGTCCCAAGTTCAATTTCCAGCACGGCAAAAAATGGGAGAAGGACCTGGCAATCCACTCCCAAGGCAATCCCGAAACAGTCAGCCATTGAAAATCCTATGAGGGTCGCTATGAGTCGGATACCAATTCGACAGCACCTAACAACAACAACAACAACAATCGAACACAAGGGCTTATGTTAGGCAGCAGTGAGTCAGATATAATTTAAACAGTCTGTCACCAGTGCTTACTGACCTGGGGGACGTGTCTGAACTCTCTTGTCATGAGCTCAGGGTCATGGGCTGGATTCCTGGGGTCCGCTCAGCTCACCACAGATCAGACCCTGCCCTCGGTCAGGGCCATGGTCCGTGGATGCTTGGCTGGCCCAGGAGAACCATGGGACTCTCTCGCCCCCCTGCCTTGCCCTGACACCAAGGCGCAGTGGCCATGCGGGGTGCAGGGAGCCCGCCCACCCCGATGAGTCCTCCCGCCCCAGCTTTGCTGCACTGCACAGGCAGTGTGACACTGACCAGCTCAGATTAAGTCACATAGACAGTGATTACGATACCTGTACATGAAGCTAAGGGGCTGGGATTTAGCTCAGTTGGTAGAGCGCTGCGCTGCAGTCTCTGAGGTCCCAAGTTCGATTCCCAGCACTGCAAAAATGGGAGAAGGACGTGGCCATCCACTCCCAAGGCAATCCTGAAACAGCCATTGAAAACCCTATGAGGGTAGCTATGAGTTAGACACTACTCGACAGCACCTAACAACAACAACAACATGAAGCTAAAGTGTGAAAACAGAGACTGAGAACCCACACACCCACCTCAGGCTACGCAGAACCTGGAGATGGGAGGGGCCTGGGGGTGGTAGATACAGAGGTTCAGCTGTGTCATTTAAAACATGAAAACGCTCAAGTACGAGCCTGTGAAACCCTGAGCCTGTCATATTCTGCATGTGAAACCCGCATTTTCTATTTCACGGTTTCAGGAGAGCGGACTTGTCACCGAAGTCTAGCCACATGCGCCTGAGGTCGCCTCTGGTTTTTGTCCTGTGCATTTGCTGCTTCTCGCTGGCTTTTGCCACCTCTGAGCGACAGGAAGCGGCAAGGGACCCACGTGACGAGGGAGGCAGTGAGAAGGGGGTAAACTCAGATGTGGGAGGTGTCCTGACAGGTTGGCACGGTTTCGAATTGGTTAAAAGCCTCGGGTATTTGTGAGGCCTAAGGGAAGATGCGCAGGATAGTGGCCATTTCTGTACCTGAGCAGGGGTCCTTAGGGGTCAGCTTAGAGCAGGGAGCAGGCCTGGGTGAGGCGGGAGCCCACGCACCCCAGGTTCGGTGGGGAGAGAGGTGCGGGGCCCAGGGTGGCGTGTCTGCAGCTCCACTACTGTAACGCATGCCTGATGGCCAGCTTCGAAGAGAAGCAGTGGACGTCGGTCCCAGCTTTGAAGGTCCGTCTGGGTGGGTTGGCCCTCGGCTTCTGTGCCTGTGGTGTGGCAGGAGCACGGACTGCAGCAGAAACACCCGGCTGGTGGCTGTGAGGAGGCACTGAGGTGACTCTCAGGTCACATGGGCAGTGGCCACTCACTGAGTGTACGCTACAGGTAGAATGCAGAAAGCCTTACCTGCTGCCCTCCACTCTGACCTGGCCCCAGGCCCAGGGGTGGCCCGAGGCCCTGGCCTTTACTTTTCATTTGGCCTCTTTCAGTCTCATTCTGTGCCAGCGTGGTGCTGATTCAGTGCCTCGTGGGTCTGTCTGTTCCGTCGAGCCTGCAGAGGCGAGGTGCCCAGACCTCTGAGGGCCCACTGGCCACTCAGCACAAGCTACCAGTATCCCTGGCCACCACCCAGAAATCCAGGGGGCCTCCCACAGTGTGGCACCTGGAAAACACTCTCTTCATAAGAGCACTGCTCAGAACCAGGCATGGTGGCACAGGGCTATATTCCCAGTGACTCGGGAGGCAGAGGCAGGAGGATCATGAGTTTGAGGCCAGGGGCCACCTGCACAACTTAGTGAGACCCAGTCTTAAGATAAAAAGCAAATTAAAAAATGGGCTGGGGGTACAGTCCAGTGGTAGAGCACTTGCAAAGTATATCCGGGGCCCTGGGTTCAACCCTCAGGTACTGCAAATAAATAAATAAATAAATAAATAAATAATAAATGAAAATTTTAGAGGGAGAATGCCCGTTAGACAGGGGCAGAGAGCCCCGGTAGAAGCTGCAGATCTAATGTGCTGTGCAGCAAATTCTCCTGGAGTTATTCTGTGCCAAAGCCAGGCTGCAAAAGCATCCACCACTCCCCTCCCAGAGTTGGGGCCCAGGTGCTTCTGGTAACGTGGCCTCCTGTGTTATCCACCTCTGCCATAATCTACGCGCGCCTTCCAGGAGTCTGGATACCATTTTCCTGTACCCTGGCTTTGGATTTCCATTTCCTCTCTGCAACCAGAAATTAAGTGCCGAGATTATGATAAATGCATTGCAAAAAAGTGTGAAGGCAGAATGATCAAAGTGTAAATTCCTTCTTCATTTCCGCTGCAGTTCCCTCCAACGTTGGTTCGCGTGTGCGCACACCCACAGTGCCATCTTTAAGCGCCATTAAACCTACAGATATTCCCCACCCCGCGAACAGAGCAAGATTCCAAACTGTGAGAACATCTTAAATTCCCTTAGATGAGGAGCGATCCGAGAACGTCAAGTGGCTGAATTTCCCCCCTGAAGCCCACTTAGTAACACAGTCGTGGCTCGGTTAGGCTTATTAAAGCTGTATCAAAGCACTTACTTAAGGAACTGAAAAATTAGAAACCTCCGCAAGATGCCAACGAAGACTATCCGGAGGCTAGAAAGAATTTAGGGACGTTTTTTGTTGTTAAAATATCTAGCCGGCTCCTGAAAAATAATGAGTGGTTGCCATGGCAACCGTGCCTTCGTCTGACACACGGAAGAACGTGGGAAGGATCGGAGCCAGAGAGCCACGGCGTTTTAGAATTTAATTTGGGAGAAAGAAATCCACCCAAAATTATCCATGAAGCAAGCCCTGTTTTATCTTCCTTCCAAAATGACTGTAGGGTTTTTTTTTTTGTTTGTTTGTTTTTGTTTTTAAAGGCTTTCTTTTTTAAAATTCATATCACTGATGGGGAATTCCAGTGGCACACACGTGGCTCCTTCAGTGTGAAGCCCCCGGCCCTCGCACAGGGTGGCGTCCGACCCCGTGGAGCCATCCTGAGGTTGCCGACAAGGTTTACCTGAGCCCCTGTCACGTGCTCCTCGGGTGATTAGGAGTGGGATCTCGTGCCCGTCCCTGGCGAGTGGTCACCCGGGAGCCCTTGAGAAAGAATGGACACTGAGCAAGTGAAGAGCCGGTGCGACTGGAAAGAGAAGTGCAGCGTGGAAGATTCAAGAAGCTTCAATATGAGGGCAGGGCGGAGCCTGACGCCTCCCTGCAAGGGTGGTGTCCAGGGTGGGTGTCCAGGGTGGGTGTATGGTGATGGGGGGTGAAGAAAGAGCATGGCCTTGAGGGGTGGCCAGAGTCGTGCTGGGCGGGTGGAAAGTAGGTGCCAGGATACGTGGCGAGGGGCGTGTTCACGGTATGAGGCAGGTGGCTGAGGAAGGCTTCTCTGACAGTCCAGCCCAGAGTCCCTGCCCCTTGGAACAGGCTCCCTAGTCCTCCCGTTCAGGGCTCCGCCTCCCTGGCCTGTCTGTCCCTCCCTCCACTCTGCTTTTACACAGATACACAGTCATGTGATTGGTCCCTCAGAGTTCGCAGTGTGTTGCAGGACCTGGAGAAAGAAAGAGCCAGGAGAGGGAGACAGGCGTTAGTCAGCATCCTGGGGAGACAGAGGCACCGGGCGGGGATGATTCCAGGACAGCTCTACAAAGGCACCAAATCCGAGGCGGGAATTGCAAGTCAGACGCCACAAGGGATCTTGAGAGTGGGTGGGACAAGCAGAGGGGCTGCCATCCAAGCTGGGAGAAGTTGTGCAGAGAAGGCACTGTGTACGGAGGAGCCTGGACAAGGGCCGGTGGCCCTGAGGAGGAGCAGGGTGACTGCCCTGGTGACTCTGGTCTGCTTCCAGGCTCCTACTACACTTGGTCCCCTGGCCAAGATACAGGCGTATGTGACCCTGGGGGAGGCAGCTCCTCTCCCGTTTCCCTGGGGCTTCTGGGTAGAGCTGATTGAGGAAAGTTACAGAAACGGCCATGTTGGTCTTGATGGCTAATGCTGCCTGGCCAGTTGACTGCTGCCAAGCCGGTACTGCAGATCCCTAAGGAACACATGCCCAGAGCCTACCTGGCACAGCCAGGACCCCGTGCAGAGGACAGGTGTCAGTTAAGTAATCTTAAAAATACATACTAAAAAAAGAGCTAAGAATGGTATTATTATAGATGGTCTAGAAAATGCATGTCATAGTTCTGACAAGGTAAAAAGAAAGTTCACTGCAGGAAAAGTTTCTGTCTTAAACAGAACTGGAACCCAAGGGTATATAGAAAAATATTACCATAAAAAGACAAGTAAATGGTAGAGAAGTCTTTGATGGGGGGGGTGGGATGGGGAGGAAGCGTGCAGTCTCTGAGGTCCTGAGTTCGATTCCCAGCACAAGGGGGAACCTATACGAATAATGTACAACAAAATGCATATTTGGAAATGTCACAATGAAAAGCATGTCAGAATGAATCACATGAAGGTGTACATTAAAAATTGCCAATAAAAAAAAGAAATTTCCATTTAAATGTTAGGGGGAAATAATACATACTGCAAAGTTGATGAGCTCTAGATAGACCCCGATGCGCTCCAGGGAGACCCTGGGGTGGGATCCGCCTGGCCTAGGCTGAGGTGCCCAATGGCATCGTTTTCCTTGAGAAGGGGACAGAGATGTGAGCAGCTGTGGCATTCGCTGCTGTCAGTGCCTGCCTCGGGAGAGTGGCCAAGACATTTGCCTTTGTCCTAGTGTAAGAGGAAGGACCTGCAGTGTGTAAACAGGTGAGCCAGGAGATTGGAACTGTGCTTCGGTGAGACCCTTCCTGCTGCCGTCCATGGTGGAGATGGCCTCTGCGTTTGCAGGGAGGCTGCAGTGGGAGGGAGCGGGGAGGGAAGAGAAGAGGTGTCCACTCTTTTTCTGTGTGTGTGTGGTACTGGGGGTTGAACCCAGGGCCTTACACCTGCATGCTTTGCAAGTGCTGGACCACTGAGCTGCACCCCCAGCCCATTTTATTTTACTTTTTGAGACAGAGTCTCGCTAAGTTACACAGACTGCCTCTGATCTCAAACTTGGGATCCTCCTGCCTCCACCTCCCAAGCTGCTGGGATAACAGGCGTGCACCACTGTGCCCAGCTGTGTCCACTCTTTACGGCAGTTCCTCTTCTGTCCACCCTCAGCCAGACCTGGAGAGTATGAGAGGCTGGGAGGGGTGTAGGTCCCCACTGTCTGCTGCCTCGTCAAGCCTTGTTAACCGGAGGTTGGTTCTCTGAGCATACATTGTTGAATTTTGCAAGTCCGTGGTCAAGGGGAAATGGGGTGTACCCAAAGCTGCCATGTTTGGAATTCCTAAGTACGCACACTCACAAACACATGTGTGCACACAACCAGAGGTGTCCTGGCTGGAGGGCAGGACCTTCTATGAATACTGAGCCCCTCTGATGCACTCAGTCAGCGTTGGAAATTTGAGCGGGAGCTCACGGAGTATGCCACCCTCCTGTAGAGCCTGGCACAGGCCACTCTTCTTGTCTCCTTGATTGTCCTGGGATGGATTGTCCTGGGATTGACCTGCCTTTTCCACCAGTCCTGGGACTGCACCACTGAGTGATGTGGAGCCCTTGTGGCACAGTGTGGACACCAGCACCATTGGCTGAGTAGATCGTCCGACCATGTGGTGTTGCAGAGCCTGAGCCCCTTAGACTCTGCTCAGGAAAGCCTGTGCTCATCCCACCCAACACCAGCTCTGTGCTCCAGTCGCAGGAGTCCTCATCTCGGCTGCATCTCATTCCACCCATCAGGGGTGACCCTCTCATCTGTGGATACCATTTTCCCTGACATGTTGTGTGCCATGTCTGGGAGATACCACTTGCTTTTGGAGATCTGTTGTTTGGCCAACCCCATTCCTTCAAGGGACTTGGCGCCGGAACAGCCTGAGCGATGGGGGGCCAGTTGGCTGCAGGGACAGCCCGCCCATCCTGGGTTGGTGGCTTCCTTCAGCTACGCCTGGGTGGAGACCCGGAGGACACTGTCTGGGGGCATCAAGAAAAGATGGGGGAGCTGGGATTTTAAGCAGCAGATGTGTAAAAGTCTTTTGGTCTTAATTGGTTCTCAGTGCACGTTGAGTCCCTGGGTGGCTCAGCCACCAGGAAAGCTGACACCTCGCAAGTCTGTGGACAGGAACACCATGACAACCAGGGACGCTGGAACCCTGCGTTCAGCTCCAGGGACACAGTTTCACCGAATCTTTCACCTTTCAGGGGAGAGGGTATGTCCATTTTATGTAATTAAGGTCTGTTGTTGTTACGTGCCCTCGAGTCTGGTACGGCTCACAGTGACCCTGTGTACAACAGAACGAAACACTCCCTGACACTGCCATGCCTGGTGCTATGCCAATGTTTCTCTGCTATTCATAGGGTTTTTAATGGTTGATTGTTTCAGGAGTGGGCTGCCAGGTCCTTCTCCCATTTTTGCAGTGCTGTGGATCAAACGTAGGGCTTCGGAGAGTGCAAAGCAGCGCTCTACCAACTGAGCTAAATCCCTGCCCAATCAAAATCTAGTAAAGTTTAATGTGGCTGGGGTTTAATTCAGTTGATAGAGGGCTGCTCCACACTCTGAGGACCCAGGTTCCACCCTCAGCACCACAAAAACAGAAGAAGGACCTGGCAATCCACTCCCAAAGCAATCTCAGAAACAATCAGCCATTGAAAACTCTATGAGGGTTGCTATGAGTCGGGCATGACTCTACGGCACCTAAGAACAACAACAAAAGTTTAAAACAGTTCCTCTGGCACCAGACACATTTCAAATGGTCAAGAACCACCTGACATCCCTGGCTGGAATGCTCAGCATCTCATTCTTTGCAGAAGACCCCTGGACATACGGCTATAGAATGGTCGAGGCAGGGTGGAGATAAGTCTGGAAGCCATGGGGAATGAGAGATGGTTGAAAACACAAATGTCGTTCATTCTGAACAATTGTCCTCCATCAAGGGAACAGAGCTTGGATTTCTTAAGGCATTGTTGTTGTTGTTAGGTGCCCTCAAGTCAGTTTCTGACCCATAGCGACACTATGTTCATCAGAGGAAACAGTATTGTCAGCGCTTCTCTGTTTTTCATAGGGTTTTCTTTATTTTATTTTATATTTTTATTTTTTTCCCCAGTACTTGCATGCTCTGCAAGTGCTGGACCACTGAGCTGCACCCCCAGCCCATTTTTTTTACTTTTTGAGACAGGGTCTCACTAAGTTACGCAGACTGCCTCTGGTCTTGAACTTGCGATCCTCCTGCCTCCACCTCCTGAGCTGCTAGAATGACAGGCATGCGCCACCACGCCCAGCTTCATAGGGTTTTCAATGGCTGATCTTTTGGGAGGGAGTGAGTTGCCAGGTCCTTCTCCCAAGCCCACAGCACCTGGCATTCCCAGGCGGTCTCCCATCCAAGGACTAACCAGGCCAGACCCTGCTTAGCTTCTGAGATCTGAGGGGATCGGATGCCACAGCGGTATAGCTGCAGGCTTCTTAAGGCACCGCGTGGCCCAACTGAAGGAAAGTGAAGTGAGTCCTCTCTGTGAGTCCAATATTTCTGCAGAACTCTTTTGAAAAGTGGGATATGAGGTCTGTAGGAGTTGTGATCTTTCTTTCATTCAAAGTGTTCAAGCAGAGACCGGTGTCCAGTTGTCAGAGATGCCGTGGAGGAGATTCCTGCCAGAGAGAGGGAGGGAGGGCTCAAGGAAAGGACTTGAGATGTAAAACTAGATAAATTTAGCCCAAATTCCACTTCTATCTTTTTCTGACTGTGTGGCTTTGTTCAACTCACCAACCCCCTCTAGAGTCTGCTCTGTAAAGGAGGACCATAGTATGTTGTTGTTGTTAGGTGCCGTTGAGTCCAGTCCCACTCATAGCAACCCTATGTACAGCAGATGGAAACACTTGCCGATTCTGTGCCAGGCAAACGATCTTATTTATGTTTAAGCCCATTGTTGCAGACACGGTGTCCATCCATCTGGTGGAGGGTTTTCCTCTTTTGCATTGACCTGCCACTCTCCCAAACATGATGTCCTTCTCCAGGGATTGTTCTCCCCTGACTACATGTCCAAAATATGTAAGATGCAGTTTGGCCATTTTTGCTTCCAAGGGGCACTCTGGTTGCACTTCTTCTAGGACAGATCTGTTGTTCTTTTGGCAGTCCATGGTATATTCAATAGACGTCTCCAATACCACAATTCAAAAGCATCAATTCTTTTTCTGTCTCTCTTGTTCAATGTCCAGACCATATTATTGTTGTTGTTGTTAGGTGCCGTCGAGTCGGTATCTGACTCATAGCAACCCTCTGTACAACAGGGGAAACACTATTGTCAGTGCTTCTCTGCTGTTCATAGGGTTTTCAGTGGCAGATTGATTTTTGGGAGGGGGTTACCAGGTCCTTCTCCCAAGCCTACAGCTTCTGGTGTTCCCAGGTGGTCTCCCATCCAGGTACTAACCAGGCCTGACCCTGCTTAGCTTCCGAGATCTGACGGGATCGGATGCCACAGGGCTACGGCTGCAGGCAGACCATATTATAGTTACCTTATAATAGTGCTTTGGGTATTAAATCAGACAAGAGCAGCGCCTGGCTTGTTGAAAACGTGTTAATCAGCAGGACCCCACTCATGGCTGCCTCCACGCTCCTGGCAAGCAGCGCCCTGTAAGCAGCTCCTTCCCAGGGTAATTCCCGCACTCACGAGATCTACCGCGCTGAAGACATTGAAATGCAAGGAAGTAAGAACAAGGCTGCCAGAGAGGTCAGCTTTAATCCTCTATGGTTTATTTCTTAAATAAATAATTTACAGAGCAAGAATTTAGTCCCTATTTGCATAATTATCAAGTGTCAAAACATCAAAATTGGGAACTGCCAGACTAGCTGGGTCCTGAGCCCTGCTCAGGTTTAGGTATTACAATGCTTCCCTTAAGATTTCAGGGCACCATGGTGCACGCCTGTAATCTCAGCAGCTCCAGAGGTGGAGGCAGGAAGATCGCCAGTTCAAGACCAGAGGCAGTCTGCGTAACTTAGAAACACCTGTCTCAAAAAGTAAAACAAATGGCCTGAGGGTGTGGCTCAGTGGTCCAGCACTTGCAGAGCAGATGAGTGCGAGTCCCTTAGTTCAAACCCCAGTACCACACACACACACACACACACACACACACACAAAAGAAAGAAAGAAAAAAAAAAAGAAAGAAAGAAAAGAAAAGATTTCAGGCCATGCGTTTTATTCACAAGGAATTTAAGTGAGGCCAGAGTGTCTCATTGTAAATCCCATAAGAAAGACAGCCTCCTTTTCTCCCTCCATTTTTATGCACACAAAGATGTGGCAAGCAAGGCTTTGAAGTCTCCTCCTTGGACTGTTGATGCCTGGAGCTTGGCGAAATTGGGTAGCACGTGGATCATGCTACTGGAGCCAGCCAGGGGGTGGGGAGCAGCCCGACCGCTTCCTCTCCCCAATCTCCATGCGACCATCGCCCCCTGGAGGCTGGGAGGTGTTTCTGCTGCTCCGTGTTCTGCTCACGCCATCTGCAGAACTCTGAACTCCCATAGTGAGCTGGCCAATCACACGTGCTGCTGAGGTGCTCACGTATGGGCCTATGAACAAGGTTCAAGGATTCAGGTAAATTTGGGGGTCCTGCTGCCAACTGGCCTGAAACATTTTGATCTTCTTACATTCAATTGAATGTGAAGTATGAAATGTGCCCATGGAGAAGCCTGATATAAAATCTAAAGTTTGTGTCCCTATCCTTAAGGGCGGAAGAATGGAATCCTGAAAAGCGTTTTATTTTAAATATAGATCCATTGTGTCTCAAAGAGTATATTTTTCTAGGAACTGAAAACAACAGTAACCACCAGTTGTCCGTGTCCCTTCCTGCCTGTGGTGTCGGACTTGTTGCTTCTGGTTTTTTAAAGAAGAGAATGAAAGAGATGAAGTGGGATGCTGAATGGCCAGATACTGGGTGGGACTGGCACAGAAAGGAAGCTTCAATATTTGGCTTCTGTTCCTCTTCTCTTTCGATTGCAATCCTTAAGCGTTTTCCATATTAATCTGGAGTTTTAAACAGTCCGAGTGGCTGGTTCCAAAATTCAATTCTGTGCCATTCCATAGTGGTCACTGGTTAGCCATGGGTGCTTGGGAGGACAGAGCCCAGCGTGGTGGGAACGAGAAAGAAATGGAGCAGATGGCCAGTGGGCACTCAGCCCTCTGGCCCCACTGTGCAAAACTCCCAGAATTCATTCCTCAGCGTACCAGGGGAAGGTTCTGTCCAGCAATCAGGGCCTTGCCCATTTCCTTGCTGTCTAAGGCTTGCTTGTGGCTGTGCTTCTTGTGGTTTAGTCCACTGGATTAGCCTGCCATGGCCTGGCAGAGGGAAGGTCCCTGTCAGACCCACCTCTGGGAGGTTAATTATCTGATTGTAGGTGACCTAGATCTTGCTGTGTTAATTATGTCCCATTAAAACCATTTGTGGAATCTTCTCCAAAACTAGGCAGTTACCAAGACTTGAGGGCAAGGGGAGCTGAACTGAGCCTTCGGGGAGACCCGAAGGGGAGCAGAGTCCCTTAGCCACCTGCCCCCTGGCTCCCACCCACATGGGCTCAGGAAGAGGACCGGGTTCCTGCCCTGTGCTGCTTGGATGAGTCAACTCTCACCATCCCAGTCTAGCAGGTGAGGAGACCAGATCTGCAGGAGGTATTAAGCATTTTGACCATGATGCGGTTTAACAAATAATTCAAGGTAGCGCCGGGCGTGGTGGCGCATGCCTATAATCCCAGCAGCTGGGGAGGCAGAGGCAGGAGGATTGCAAGTTTGAGACCAGAGGCAGTCTGTGTAACGTAGCGAGACCCTGTCTCAAAAAGTAAAAGACTGGGCTGAGGGCGCAGCTCAGTGGTCCAGCACTTGCAGAGCATGCAGGCGCGAGGCCCTGAGTTTAACCCCCAGTACCACAAAGTAATAATAATAATGATAATAATAATAATAATAATAGTAATAATTTAAAGTGAAGTTCATGAAAGGCAGGATTTTATGGAAGTCTCAGGTCAGCTTCTCTCTAGGATGTGTAGACGTGTGCATGGGTTCTCAGGCATGTGTAGGAGCTGTGTTTACTTGCCCCTAATGTGACACAAAGGATGGACATCCTTGTTGGGAAAGGAATTCTCTACCAATCCAACCATCTGTCGACCTAACTCAGCCTTTGCCTTGTGATGTTTAGTTGTGATGGATAGAATTCCAAATTATAGAACAATTGTAAAGACAGCACAAAGAACTTGCTTATATCCTTTACCTAGATTACCAACTGTTTACTTTTAGCCCCATTTATTTTATTTTATTTCTCTCTCTCTCTCTCTGTGTCATGAAAATTCATTTTACTGAATGACTTGTGAAATAGTCTTAGAAAGTATAGGGGCTGGGGTTTATCTCAGTTGGTAGAGTGCTGCTCTGCACTCTCTGAGGCCCTGGGTTCAATGCCCAGCACTGGAAAAACAGGAGAAGGATTTGGCGGCCCACTCCTGACACAATCAGCCACTGAAAACCCTACGAATAGCAGAGAAGCACTGACAACAGTGCCGGGCATGGAGTAGGGGAGTGTTTTGTCTGTTATACATAGGGTGGCTATGAGTCAGACCCAACTCAACAGCACCTAACAACAACTAGTAGAAAGTTTGCCCTTTGACCATAAATACTAAAGTATATGTCTAAACAATAAATAGAGGATTTTATTTATTTGCACTGGTGGGTATTGAACCCAGGGTCTTTTGCATGCTAGGTAAGCATTCTACCACTGAGTGACATCCCCAGCCCTTGGTTTCTGAGACAATCTCACTTTCACCCAGGCTGGCCTTACACTCACGATCCTCTGGTCTTCACCCCCTAAGTGCTGAGATTACAGGCGTGTGCCACCATGCCTGACCCCAAAGATGTTCCCTTACTGAGACTTGGTATAATCATGAGAATCAAGGTATTTACAATTGATACCATATTGATACCATATTACAATTGATATTACATATGATACCATATTAGGGCTGGGATTTAGCTCAGTTGGTAGAGCGCTGCACTGCAGTCTCTGAGGTCCCGAGTTCAATTTCCAGCACCACAAAAATGGGAGAAGGACCTGGCAATCCACTCCCAAGGCAATCCCAAAACAGCCAGCCATTGAAAACCCTATGAGGGTCGCTATGAGTCAGATACCGACTTGACGGCACCTAACAACAACAACAACATGATACCATATTACAATTGATACCATATTGATACCATATTATTGTCCAGTCTAGGACCAGTATTTATTCCCAGCTGTCCTAGTGCTTACTATGAACTGTTGTCACTCCAGTCCAGGTCGTCCCATGGATTTAGTTTTTGCGAGTCTTTATCTTTATTATCCCTTCAGCTAGAACATTTCTTTCGCCTTTCTTTGCTTTTTGTGACGTTTACATTTTTGAGAACAAATGAGATTTTCTGCATGATGCCTGCCGCTATGATTTGTGCGAAGTCTCTTCATAATGAGAATTTCGGCAAGGATCCCCCAGAAATGATACTGTGTCCTCCCGACGCATCCTATCATGGTCACATGCTATCCACTTGTGCCCAAGAGATGTTACTTGAGATCTCTGGTTCCCGGTGGCCCCTGCCAGCTCTTCCCACTGTGAAGCTGCCATTCTCCTTTGAAATTATCAACTGATTCATGTGAGAGGTCTTCCAAATTATATCAGTATCTTTTGCTCCATCCTTTTTCACCTACCAGTTTTGGCATGCCTCGAAGATTCTTGCTCGAATCAAGTATTAATATAGCAGTGGCCAAACATCAATTTTTCCACCTTCATTTCCCTTCTGCATCTTGTGGAAAATACAGGGCACGTCAGGCCACCATGAGCCACCCTCATACAAGTGCCACAGTAATCTCTAGCATAGGGCTATCATATACGTGTGGTACAAGCAAGGACCACGCTCACCTTTGACACCAGCCATGAATACACCCCACCCTCACGCACCCCACTGTCACACCCACGCTCCCACAGGCACTCACACCGCACACACTGCATGCACACACTCTGCCACCACCATTCCTACACCACAGACGTACGTTACAGACACCCCCACTCACACACGCTTCTGTGGCGTCTTCCTCTTGAGACCAGGACACACGCGGTCAGCCACACCCCCCTCTCTATCCCGGCTGATTCTTCCAGTCTGCACCAGTCATTCTCTCTGCCAAGGCTACTAGACGTAAAGGCGAGGCAGGTGAGACACTCGGACACGTCAATGGGACCTCCAAGGGGTGCCAGCTGGCGGATGCACCGTGAGAAATGCGTGGCGGTCTGTGTGGTGTGACACGACCTTCCCGTGTGCCTCCTGGCCTAGTGGCGCCACTCACATCCCATTGCACTGCGCTCCATATTAAGCCATCTTGCGTGTTTTAGTTAAAGTTTTCCCTGAACACCTTTTCGGCATGAAAGAATGCATTTTTCCTATGCAATTTCTAAGTCTGCAGAGGGGGTTTCAGGGGTTGAAAATGTTGAACAGAAATTGTGTCGTCTTCATTGTTAGGTGCCGTCGAGTCGGTATCCAACTCATAGCGACCCTGTGTACAACAGGTGAAACACTATTGTCAGTGCTTCTCCACTGCTCGTAGGGTTTTCAATGGCAGATTGATTTTTGGGAGGGGGTTGCCGGGTCCTTCTCTCAGGCCTACAGCACCTGGGGTTCCCAGGCGGTCTCCCATCCAAGGACTAACCAGGCCCAATCCTGCTTAGCTTCTGAGATCTGACAGGATCGGATGCCACAGGGGTATAGCTGCAGGCCTCTATCTCTAAATACCTATGCAAATACAACAAGCTTCTAAGCGCACTCTCACCCCATACCCTTCCTCCCCTCTGAAAGTCAAACCTGCCAAGCTTCTCACACAGGCAGGAGCTGAAAACCACTCTGGATTTGTTTTGCAAACAGTCACTTCGGAGCTTGCTCTAATAGGTCGATGCCATTGACAGATTTATGGTTTCCAGGGAGAATGCCCAAAACAGAAGCATATATTTCGCACAGAGCAAAAATGTAAATCCAATGGAATGAAATAGAGGTTTGGTCCATTTCAGGATAAGAGTTCATTCAGCTTGGAGGAAAACTAGAGACAGTGGCTCGCTTACTCCGCCTTTATACAGAAGGAAAGCAGCACGAATATGTATTAGATAGACAACCGAGGGTGTTCTTCCTAAGCCGCTCCTTCCTAAATATGTCTCAGTTGAGTACCAGATATATACCAGGGGCCACATACTATTTTAAGTACCTTGAATACACCAGTGAAAAACAGAAATCCTTTTCTCTATCAGTTTTATATTCTAACTGTTGTTGTTAGGTGCTGTTGAGTTGGGTCTGACTCATAGTAACCCTATGTACAGTATAACAAAATACTCCCCCACAGTGCCATGCTGGGAACCGTTGTCAGTGCTTCTCTGCTATTCATAGGGTCGTCAATGGCTGATTGTTTAGGGGAGGTAGTGGGCTGCCAGGCCCTTCTCCTAAGCCTGCAGCACCCGGTATTCCCAGGATGGCTCCCATCCAAGGACTAACCAGGTCAAACCCTGCTTAGCTTCCAAGATCTGACAAGATCAGATAAGGGTGGTATGGCTATAGACTATAATTAAAGAGACTGAAAATAAATAAGTAAATTAGTAAAAAGTATTGTATGTTCTATGGGATGTTGTTGTAGAAGGTCTGGGAGGAATGGCCTAAAGGTATAAATTGTTGTTGTTGTTAGGTACCGTCGAGTCGTATCTGACTCATAGCGACCCTCATAGGGTTTTCGATGGCTGACTGTCTCGGGATTGCCTTGGGAGTGGATTGCCAGACCCTTCTCCCATTTTGGCGGTGCTGGGAATTGAACTCGAGACCTCACAGACTGCAGCGCAGCGTCCTACCAACTGTGCTAAATCCCAGCCCAAAGGTATAAAAAGTATGGCTAAAAAATAAATCGCATAGAGAAGTTCACATTTGCCAAGTAGGTCAGTGAGGTGAGGTGGTCCACGCCACATGTGGGGGAAGAGTGTTCTGAGAATAGAGAAGTGGTGCAGAGGTCCTGGGGTCAGGGGAGCCTCGTTTGCACAAAAACATCAAGGAGGTCACAGTGGCCAGAGAGCGGTCAGGAGCCTGAGCAGAGCCGGCCCCTGTTGTGTCTGTTGGCCATTCTTTGAGGACAATGGCATTTTGCACAGTGAGTCAAGCGGCTGGTAGAGCCCCTGAAGGTTGAGGCCCGGAGTCTGACATGATGCTGAGGTCAGCCACGGACAGTTGAGAAGCTGTGGGTGTCACGTGGCTCAGTGGTGGTGGAGAGTGGCCCAGGTGGGCAGGGTGGAAGCGTGGCTGAGCGTGGCATTCCAGATTTTGAGACTGGAGACACCATGAGGGGAACAGGTTTGGAGAGATGTCAGTGAGGGTGTTCCAGGGAATGCCTGGCTCTGGAATTCAGGGGAAGGTGTTAACTAGCCTAGAGCTTAGGAAAACAGATTTCCAGAGAAGGGGAGTGTTTTAAAACAGGAATTGCTGTTTTTTATAAACTGAAGACCCTTGCAATACTCACTGAATAAAGTCCCAGTTCTTAGCCCTCCAAATGACAAGGTCCTTGCGTGTAACGTAACACCCGTTTGCCTGCCTTTGCTGGTCCCTGTCCTTACGTTCTGACCCGTCACTGGCTTTTGGAGTTGTTGTTGTTGTTGTTGTTAGTTGCCGTCGAGACGGTATGCGACTCATAGCGACCCTCATAGGGTTTTCAATGGCTGACTGTTTTGGATTGCCTTGGGAGTGGATTGCCAGGCCCTTGTCCCATTTTTGAGGTGCTGGGAATCAAACTCGGGACCTCAGAGACTGCAGAGTCTGCAGCTAAGCTGCAACTGAGCTAAATCCCAGCCCACTGGCTTTTGGAGGCACACCTATTTTCCCTCAGCCATCCATAGCAAGCTTCTCTGCAGTTCCTCTCTCCAGGGTCACAGCCCAGCGACCACCTGCGCCGCTCCATCGCCCACTGGTCAGCGTGGCCCCTCCTCCCCCGGCTCGGCCTGGGCCCTCTCACCCTGCCCCTTCTCTTCCTTCAGCCTGGCTGTCCTTCGCCCCTTCTGTGAACCTGCCCGGTATGACCCTTCTCCACACCCGCAGGGGTGCCTTGCACTGGCAGAGTGGACCCCGTCCTGCCAAGCCTAGCTCCCTGGTCCCTCCCATTGGGCCTCCACCCCACTTTCCAGCCTCATCAAATACCTCTGCTGTGACCACAGCATCCTTCCTTCCTGTGCCCTCCTGAAATGGACTTGCCTCCGGATCTGTATTCACCGGTGACAAAGAGCCTGTGGGGTCTTCAGGGTGCCCCTGAGGCACTGTGTGGTGAAGACAGGAGCTGGGTGACCCTCCCGCTGCACCCACACTCCCTCCAGCCCCTCAAAGAGCCCACTTCTCTTGCTCTGCCCGCCTGGCCCTCTGGCAGCTGCTGCCTGGCTGTGGGTGGGCTGTGTGGTCACCGCTCCGCCTCGCCCCCAGGTCCAGGCTGTGCTCGCAGTCTCCCACTGCTCTGCTTAGTGCTGCCCCCGCCCTCCACCCGCTTCTCACAAGGCTCCCTCTGGCCCTGAAGATTCACGTGACCTTTGTCCTCCGTGTGCCAGGATCATCCTGAGCCTCATCCTGCCACCCCACGTGGCCCTCCGCTCAGAATCGCCTATGCAGTCTTCTCTGCAGTCTAAGGATAGCTGCAGAGATGACTGTGTTAGCCCCCAGTTTGAGCTCTAAGGAGAGCCGCAGAGATGATGACTGTGTTAGCCTCCAGCTTGAGCTCAGTATATCTCATTCTTTCCTCCCTTCCTCCTTCCCCCTTTCATCTTTCCTTCCTTCTTTCATTCTACTATTTTTTTAATTGTTTATTTATTTTTGTGGTACTGGGGGTGCTGAACCTGGGCCTTTGTGCATGCTTTGCAAGTGCTCTGCCACTGAGCTGCCTCCCCATTTTATTTTCTGCCCCCAGCCTCCCCATTTTATTTTTTAAATGGAGACAAAGTTGCGCAAGCTGCCTCCAGCCTCGAACCTGTGATCCTCCAGCCTCTGCCTCCTGAGTCGCTGGGATCACAGGCATGCGCCACTGCGCCGGGCCATTCTTCTTTCTTTAAATACGTGCACGTGTAATTCCAAGCAAAGGGAAGAGCTAAGCAAAGCAAGACATTTGGGAAGGAGATGTAGAGCAAGCGAAGGGCATGTCCCCTGAGCCAGTGGTGTTTCATGTTGTGACACAGAGCTGTGGTCCAAGCCTTGCGTAGACCTCATCACAGGACTGTGTGTGGGAGCCTTATCTGAAGGCTCCTAGCAGCCCTCGCTCGCTCTCCTCCTCTCCCCACGCACTCCTTCCCTCGCGAGCCTGGGCTTCCTGCTTCCTGTCTCCTCCCTGTTCTTCCAGATCCTCCGACCATGAAGAGGATGCTATTCCGAGAATTGCAGACCATTGGGACTCTGAAGGCCCCCGACCCAAGGTCCCCAGCACATAGCACAGTGTCCACGAAGCCCCCTCTGCACCCTCCTTGATTTCCATGGGAACCCTCCACCCCGCCTCAGATTTGCCTGTCTGAGGGTCACTTAATTTTCCCACATGCACGTGTGTATTTGCTCTCAAGTCATCTCCCCAGCTGGGGTGTGAAATCATGCACATTTTCAGTATCTTCTATATTATGCCATAGCTTGTGTCTGTGCGTTAATAGCTCTCAGGGATGACTGTATGCGTGGCTCTAATCCTCCTCTTTCTCTCAGATTCTCCTCACCCCCTACCTTTCCTTCTACTTCCTTTTCCCTCATTTTCTCTTCCAGCAGTACTTGGGGGTTGAATCCAGGGCCTCACACATACTTTGCAAGTTCTCCACCACGGAGTTGCTCCCCCCTGCCCATTTTTTATTTGTTTCATTTGGAGACAGGATCTTGCTAAATTTCTGGGCTCTTAATATTTACCATGGGCTGGGATTTAGCTCAGTTGGTAGAGTGCTGCACTGCAGTCTCTGAGGTCCCGAGTTCGATTCCCAGCACCGCAAAATGGGAGAAGGACGTGGCAATCCACTCCCAAGGCAATCCTGAAACAGTCAGCCATTGAAAACCCTATGAGGGTCGCTATGAGTTAGATACCAACTCTACAGCACCTAACAACAACAGTGTTTACCATGCACACTACTTATCAGTACTGTCAGATTGTTACAAGCCATCCACAGAATTTTATGAACGACAAATTGGTGCCACAGTCCAATGAACACACGATCAGATTATGAGAACAATGAGAACAGGACCTATGCAGAACCAAAGAAGCTGGCGTCTTGGGATCAAGCCTGAGTTCTTTAATCAGGCATTTCGTTTCTGCCCGCAAGTGCTCACCTGCTCACAGCCCTCTGCTCCACAGTGGGGACATCTCCAGGGATGGGCGGTGCCACCTGCTCAGTTTAAGGCACCTCGCTTCTGGAAATGGAGGCAGTCACCTCCCCAAACCCCTTTCTATGTCCTGCTCCGTCTATAGTCTCCATTGCTATAGGAAATGACCCCCTTACCTTAGCAGTATTGGTTTCTCTGAGACATCGGGTTGTCCTTGTGCAGAAAACGCCCCACGGTGGAATTAAGTGTCAGTGGTTCTCTAAGTGAGGACCTGGTTGAGTAGAGGAAGAAACCATTGTGATGCCAGGGGTTTAAACATTGTGGTCCTCTTTTCACACTAGCAAGGATATGGAATCAACCAAAGTGCTCTTCAACAGAAGAATGGATAAAAAAACTATGGTACATGTACACAATGGAATACTACTCAGCAATGAAAAAAAATGAAATGATGCCATTCACAGCAAAATGGATGGAACTGGAGAAAATTATTTGAAGTGAACGAACACAAGCTCAGAAAGAGAAACACCACATGTTCTCACTCATAGGTGGGAGCTGAATCAAAATTATAAGAAGGAAAAAATCCTATACAAAGGTCAGTTCATAATAAAAGAAAAAAAAAGCTAAGAATGGTATTAGTATAGATGGTCTAGAAAATGCATATCATAGTTCTGACAAGTTAAAAAGAAAGTTCACTGCATGAAAAGTTTCTATCTTAAACGGAACTGGAACCCAAAGATATATAGAAAAATATTATCATAAAAAGACAAGTAAATGGAAGAGAAGTCTTTGATGGGAGGGTGGGACGGGGGGAGAGGGGAGGAAGCACACAAGAGGGTAAGGGGGCACCTATATGAATAATGTACAACAAAATGCATATATGGAAATGGCACAATGAAAAGCAGGTCAGAATGAATCACATGAAGGTGTACATTAAGAATTTCCAATAATAAAAAGAAAAACATGGTGCTCGCCTTGCCTGGGTTTGCGGAGCATCAGGTGCACGGGCTGCCTGCCCTCCAGGCTTCGCTACGCTGCTCCCCATGTGCACCGTCGTCTTTGCCCCTCCTCTGCCACTTACACATCCACGTGGTCTCGTGGATGGTGGATGGCCTCGCCTTCCTAGATGACAGCCCGCTCCGTGACCCCTCAGTGTGGAGATTCATCACCTGCGGCTGATGGGTGGCCTTAGGAGATGTGCCTGGTCCGGAGGGGAAGGGGGCAGGCTCCCTGATAGCTGTGTCTGGACCTTGAGAAATTTTGCTTCCTGGACAATTGTGTCGTATTTTATGAAGATCATTTGTCAGTGGCCAGAAGATGGGACACACGTGACGTAAGGCTAGGAGGACTAATGACCTCTTCCTGCAGCACTCTGTCAAAGTCAGGGCGATGCCCATGGTGGCCTCGCTTTGGTAACAGCAGCACACGGGCTCTGATGAGGAAGAAGGCACCGTATTCATTTTTCAAAGCGCTCCTGACTTCCCAGCAATCTGCGCCTGTGAATTTATCAGGTGGCATGGGCATGGGGCACATTACCATGCCCCATGAGAGGAGAATAACGGTGGCCACAGGCTGGGGTCCGTGGCAGGTGGGGAAAAGGGAGATGTAGGTCATAGGGGACAGGATATCAGTTAGGAGCACGTTCCGGTGACCTACTGTACAGCATGGTGCCTGTGGTTAATATTAGTGTCATATGCAGTTCGGGATTGCTAAAAGAATGGAATTCCATTGGGCATGGTGGTGCATGCCTGTGTTTCCAGCAACTCTGGAGGCTGAGGCAGGAGGTCCACAAGTTCGAGGCCAGAGCAGCCTGCATAACTTAGTGGAACTGTCTCAAGATAAAAGAAAATTTAATGGGCTGGGGGTGCAGCTCAGTGGTAGAGCACTTGCATAGTATGTGTGAGGCCCTGGCTACAGCCCTTCAGTACCACAAACAAAAGAATGGATTTTAAATGTTTGTACCACACATAGAAGATGCTAAGTATGTGAGATAATCGATAGGCTCATTAGCTTGATTTAATCATTCCTTATGTATGCATGGGCTGGGATTTAGCTCAGTGGGTAGAGCGCTGCGCTGCAGTCTCTGAGGTCCCGAGTTCAATTCCCAGCACCACAAAAATGGGAGAAGGGCCTGGCAATCCACTCCCAAGTCAATCCCGAAACAGTCTGCCATTGAAAACCCTATGAGGGTCGCTATGAGTCGGATGCCGACTTGACGGCACCAAACAACAAATATGTATGCATGGGATGGGATTTGGCTCAGTGGGTAGAGTGCTGCGCTGCAGTCTCTGAGGTCCCAAGTTCGATTCCCAGCACTGCAAAAATGGGAGAAGGACCTGGCAATCCACTCCCAAGGCAATCCTGAAATAGCCATTGAAAACCCTATGAGGGTCGCTAGGAGTTGGATACCGACTCGAAGGCACCTAACAACAACAACAACTATGTATGCATACATAAAACATCGCATCATATCTCAAATATAATGGACAATAATTATTGTCCATTAAATTTTTTTTTTCATGGTACTGGGGGTTGAACCCAGGGCCTCGCGCCTGCATGCTCTGCAAGTGCTGGACCACTGAGCTGCACCGTCAGCCCATTTCTTTTACTTTTTTGAGACAGGATCTTGCTAAGTTACGCAGACTGCCTCTGGTCTCGAACTTGCGATCCTCCTGCCTCCACCTCCCAAGCCACTGGGATTACAGGTGTGCACTACCACTCCGGGCTGTCCATTAAATTTTTCAAAATGTTGACAGTGGAGGTGGGAGCCTCACCAGGGTGGGCCGTGGAGAGAGACCCCCAGCTCTGGGCTCCATCACTCACCCTGTGCTACAGGCGCTGACCTGGGATTCGTTGTGCCTGGGGACATCTCAGAGTCAGGGAACAAACTCCAGGGCCCGTCACAAGAGTGGGCTAAGTGTCAGGGCCACCAGGGCTCAGCCTCACCATTTGCTTCTACTTGAACTTTAGTAGAGTCGTTGCTTTTGAAATCTCAGTCAGTTGGGTTTAATAACAAATAATTCACGGGGCCTGGAAGATGAAAGAAGGAAAATAAGAGCTAGGTCCACCCCAGTGCGTGAAGCGGCCCCTTGGGCGCAGCCCTCTTCCCCGCCACCAGCTTTCCGCTTCTGAGCGGATTCAGGGGTGTGTCCACAGAAGGTGTGTCTGCTCTTCCGGGGCACTGAAGGGTCTCCCACCATAAGACTTCTGTGGGCCCGTTTCTGCTGGACCTTTCTGACATGGGACACTTAGCCGACTGTATTTGGAATTGGGGATGGACTGGAGAGCGGTGGGGGCAGGCAGCTGCCCTGCAGTCTGCACCTGGGCACGTGCAGCTTGGAATTTTGACACCTGCAGCCCAGCCAGCGCGCTCCGCCCGCACGCCACGTGGGGCCTGTGCTGGGAGTGGCCGAGCGGTGCGCAGCTTTGCACGAGGTAGGACGCACGGAGCCCAGGTGTCTGCCCTTTATTTTACCGAGGGACGGAGCCCATCCAAACCCTGCCCATCTCTCACCTCATCAGGGCAGAACCTTGTCTCCCCGGGAACCTGGAGTTTGTCCCAAGGTGGACGCGCGAGAGCGGGCAGAGTTTATAACACCGATGAGCAGGACAGTAGAGAGAGACACCACCAAGGTTTGTCACGTTCCTTGTCGTAAAGGTGCCGGAAACCTAAGGGAAGGGAGGGCAAGGGGATGGGTCACCTGCGGGCCTGAAGCAGGAGGAGGAAAGGAGGCTTTGATGGCGAGGCGCTGCCCTCCACAGAGCAGCCACCCTCCCCCAGTGGTGGGGTTCCCGAGAGACCGGTGTGAGTCTCCTCTCACAGAGGGTAAGGTCAGGGCTTCCCAGAGTCTGCAGGTCCCAGAGCGCGCCGACGGTGCCCTGCGTCCACAGCAGGGTCTGGACATTGCTGGGGTTTTCCTGCTGCTGTTGTTGCTTTGGGTGTGGTACTGGGGGCCTGAACAAGCGGCTCGCACATACCTTACAAGGGCTCTGTCACTGTCCTGCGCCCCCAGCCCCTTTGTTTAATTTTTAAAGTTGAGTCCGAGTCTCTCTCAGTCACACAGGAGGCCTCTGGCCTTGAGCTGGCAATCCTCCTGCCTCTGCCTCCCTGAGTTGCTCACACGACAGGCCGTAATGGCCAGCTGTCCTATCTGGGAAGCTGCTGGTCTTTTCAAAGTTAGAAAACCGCCCGCAGCCTGGGCCTCACACTGTGTGGAGAGGGAGGAGAAAGGAGAGAATGGAGCTGGGTGTGGGCCAGAGGACACCGCAGAGTGGGGCTGCGGGTGAGGCAGGTGTCCGTGGCAGGACAGCAGGAAGAGAAAGGCGCCGGTGGGGACAGAGGTGGTGCAGCCTCTCCGAGTGGGGTCCCCAAGTTCAAGGGTGAACACAGATGGCTTTGTTGGGTGCAGAAAGAAGGGCTTGGAGAGATGCCACCCAAGTTTTGGTCTGGAGGGTGACCCTGCCCTTGCTCTCTTTGATTATTCCCAGCTCCATTAGCGGAGGGGGGCAGGGGCTAATTTTCCTGGCAGGGTTCTCCTGACTTCTGGAGGGGGCCCAGCTGTGGGTTGAGAGCAGGCCTCACGGAGCGCCAGCTGACTCTGGCTGAGTCCATGGAATAGCACCTGGGCTCTGTCATTTCCCTCTGCAGTGCCTTGTTCTCTTCATCTGCAACATTGTTGTTGTTGTCAGGTGCGGTTGAGTAGGTATCCAACTCATAGTGACCCTCATAGAGTTTCCAATGGCTGACTGTTTTGGGATTGCGTTGGGAGTGGATTGCCAGGCCCTTCTCCCATTTTTGCGGTGCCGGGAATCAAACTCGGGACCTCAGAGACTGCAGCACAGCGCTCTACCAACTGAGGTAAATCCCAGCCCCGTCTGCAATATAGGGATAATACATCATGTCTGCCTTCTGAGCCTGTCGTGACAGTCCCCGGAAGAGGGCTGTGTCAAACATTCTGAAAGTGCTTGCAATCAATAAGCCCTCAGTAAACTCTGCCAGGTGTGTGAGGTGCCAACTGCCATTGCTATCATCACAGGTGTGTGAAGTGCTGACGTGCCTGTCAGAGCGAATCATGATATATGCCAGGGGCTAACGGAAATATTTATTTCAGCTATTTTTTTGTTGAGATTGTGCCGAAGGGGGTAATAAAAACACAAACAGGCAGGTGTTCTTCACGTTCGTTTGCAAGCGTGATTTAGTTGGTGAAATTAGGTGTCCCTTCTGCTCCATTTTCCCTCTGTCTTCAGATTGTTAGGTGCTGTCGAGTCGTGTCAGACTCATAGCAACCCTCATAGGGTTTTCAATGGCTGACTGTTTTGGGATTGCCTTGGGAGTGGATTGCCAGGTCCTTCTCCCATTTTTTGCGGTGCTGGAAATGGAACTCGGGACCTCAGAGACTGCAGTGCGGCGCTCTACCAACTGAGCTAAATCCCAGCCCCTGTCTTCAGGAGGAACATGAAATCCCATCCATATGTAGCTGAAGCAGGCCCACGTGCAGGGCTGGATGGACGGACGACGAAGGGTCATACAGAGGCCGTGTGGTGTGTAGGCAGTTTCGACAATGAAGGGCGACGTGCCCACATCATGAACGGATTTTTAGGTATACAGCAGGATCCTTTTCCTTGATGGAAAAATAGTGAAACACACATATTCCTATTTTTTAAATTTTGAATTGAAATTTTATAAAGTCCAGAAGGAGAGGGGCCTGGGAGCAGACCCCACATTTTCTGATTTTCCCTCTGCTCTCCCAGTTGGGGGCTAGGATTTAGCTCAGTTGGTAGAGCGCCGCGCTGCAGTCCCTGAGGTCCTGAGTTTGATTCCCAGCACCGCAAAAATGGGAGAAGGACCTGGCAACCCACTCCCAAGGCAATCCCGAAACAGTCAGTCATTGAAAACCCTATGAGGGTCGCTATGAGTCGGATACCGACTCGACGGCACCTAACAACAAGACCACCTCCCACCGGGCATAATGCACCACGCAGCGTAGGACAGCCAGAGAGATGGAGTGAATTGGAGTGCCTGGCATCTCTGAAGTCAAAGGAATTTAGGCTGCAGGTGATGTGTGCCATACATGGTACATGGGTGCCGGGTGAAACCATCACAGACATTTATATCCCAACTCCGATCTGACGCCCCGAGGACCTGTGAAAGAGTAATCAAAATACTTGGTGAGCTTAGGACAAGTATTACATTACCAATAGTAACAGGGTGGAGAAATTTCTGGTGCCTTTTAGCAAAAGATAAAGGAAGTCCCAGGCCTGCTGGTGCATACCTGTACTCCCAGCAATTCAGGAGGCAGAGGCAGGAGGACCCAGAGTTTGAGAACAGAAGCAGCCTGTGTAACTGAATGAGACCCTGTCTCAAGATAAAACATTTAACAAGGGAGAGGAAAAAATGATCATTGAGAATATTACCCATGATTGCATGTGACCTTTATTACATATTCATTTAATTTCCTACTTCTTTTCTCCTTTCATTCTCTTTTTTAGTTTAAACTGTTTTGTAAAATATGTAAGTGGATGAATATGCCAGCAACGGGGATTTCACAGTTACATAGTGGGTAGATCAAAAGATGTATTACTCTGTAACCCACCAACATCTATTAATTTAAAAAAGTAAATAGGGAGCTGGGCACGGTGGCGCACGCCTATAATCCCAGTGGCTCAGGAGGCAGAGGCAGGAGGATCGCAAGTTCGAGACCAGAGGCAGTATGCGTAACTTAGCGAGACCCTGTCTCAAAAAAAAGTAAAAAAAAAATATATGGGCTGGAAATGCAGCTCAGTGGTCCAGCACTTGCAAAGCATACAAGCGTGAGGCCCTGGGTTCAAACCCTAGTACTGCAAAATAAGTAAATAGGGATAGAGCACTTGCAAACTATGTGCAAGGCCCTGGGTTTAACCCCCGAGTACTGCAAAAGAAAAGAACAGAAAAGAAATCCCTGAACAAATATTGAATAAGACGGGAAAACAAAGTGGCTACGCTCTTTCTTTTCCTGTTTTGAGGTAAGAAGATTTAGCCTAAGCTCTAACGTCTTAGCAGTTTTATTTCTGAACTTTATTAGTAATTTTTAATGTACGACTTAATGGGTCTCATCATGACATTTCCACACATGCATTTCATGTACACAGTCTGGTCAAATACAAGCACAGTGGGGTACAGCAGATCGACAGAGCTCATTCATGTGGCGTAGCCACAACTTCACACGGTCTAGCAGCAAGTCCCCACCTCCCCTCCTCTTCACCTCTGGTAACCCACATTCTGCTCTCCAGTTGCATGTGTCTGGCTATTTTGGGGACCTCGTGCAAGTGGGATCATATAATATTTGTTTTCTGTGAATGCTCTGTTTCCCATAGCATAGGTCACCAAATGTCATCCACATTGTCACATACGTCAGGATTCCCTCCTTTGTTAAGTTCATTTGTTCCTTTGTTCTTGGCACCACTCACTGGTCAGAAGGTGAAAGGTCAGGGACAGATGTTTCTACTCTCGCTGGGCGCAGGAAGTCCTCACAAGAGCAGTTAGTCAAGGGAAAGAGAGAAAAGGAACCCCACAGAGAGAGAAATAAAATGGTCTCGGTCTGATATGTAGAAAATGGAAACTTTCTCATCTCTACAGAATATTCTGCATGAGTCCAGCTCCCTTTTCCCCTGGCCAGGAACAAGGGGCCTGACCCAGAGCCTCAGTTAGCCCAATCCTGGGCAGACCACCAGGTGCCTAATAAATGCTAGACAATTTCTAATTTGATGGCAAAGTTTCCATTATTCATAGTAGATCATCCTTTTTTGGATTACCATGTCTTTGTCTTAGAGTAGCTGATTTCCCTTGAGCAAGTTACTTAAACTCTCTGAACCTCAGTTTGGTTATCTGCAAAATGGGATAGCAGTGTCTGTGCCATGGGGATATTATAAAGGTTAAATGGGAGCCTAAGAAGACAGTTTATTGCTGGGTGCAGTGGCGCACGCCTGTAATCCCAGTGACTCGGGAGGCGGAGGTGGGAGGGTCGCAAGTTCGAGACCAGAGGCAGTCTGTATAATTTAGCGGGACCCTGTCTCAAAAAATAAAATAAATGGGCTGGGGGCACAGCTCAGTGGTCCAGCACTTGCAAAGCATGTAGGCGTGAGGCCCTAGATTCAACCCCAAGTACCGCAAAAAAAAAAAAAAAAAAAAAAAAAGACAGTTTATCTAGGTCCTGAGTCTGGTACAGTTGCAAAGCTGAGCCTCGTTTAATTACTGAGGATGGAAGGAGAATGAAGAGCGAGACTGGAACACAGAGGTCGTTTCTTGGGGAACTGCCACAGTTTGCCAGTATCTTCCCGAGAAAGAGGGTCTTCAGTGGGGATTCAGGTCTTGGTTTTTACCCAAGTGAGGGTTTTTACCAAGTGAGGGCAGAGGGAACCCCAGGACTGTTGTGGGGCTTCCCCTGAGATGGGCTCACTGCAGGCAGGTTCCCGGGTGCCTGTGGTGTGCTGCCGTGGCCGTGAGTTGGTGTTAAAGTCAAGCGCGCCTGTGGCCTCGCAGGCAACTGACCCACACCCAGAGGAGCTTCCCACTCTCCAACAGCTCGCCAACACTAACACTTATATGTGGGGTGACTTAGGCACCGCCCACGGTACTGACCATTCAGAGCTCTGACTATAGAGTCCCATGTGGAGCCACTGGGAAGCTCACTATAAACCCCAAAGCCAGTGGACAATCATCTTTGACAAAGGACTCCTCTTGTATTTGTTGCTGTTGTTAGGTGCCGTTATGTTGGTATCCGACTCGTAGTGACCCTGTGTACAACAGGTGAAACACTATTGTCAGTGCTTCTCTGCTTCTCGTAGGGTTTTCAATGGCGGATTGATTTTTGGGAGGGGGTTGCCAGGTCCTTCTCTCAAGCCTACAGCACCTGGTGTTCCCAGGTGGTCTCCCATCTGAGTACTAGCTAGGCCCCGCCCTGCTTAGCTTCCGAGATCTGACAGGATCGGATGCCACAGGGCCATGGCTGCAGGCTCTTGTATTTAGCGGAACAAAATAACTGGAATTGTAAGCCATCGGGACGCACTTGTGATCCCCATGGTCTTCAAGAGCTTCATTCTACGGCCTCTCACTTGAGATTCTGCCTGAAATGAGAATGATGTGTCCACAATTCAAGGAGCCCGAGGCTCAGTAGCTCTCCTGCCACTACGTCACGACTGTCAACGGTGGGGTCTTTTCTTGACATTTTAGGATTGGGAACCTTCCTAGGATCCGTGGACTCTGCTTTTGCTGCTGATGACAGTTCCTGACGTGCGTCAGTTCCAGTGGGCAGGCACAGCCTGTGGCATTTGGGTTCAGCTTTGCTGGGTTGACTTTGGCAAAGTTTCCTCATTTCATCTGAACACAGTTGTTGTTGTTATTGTTAGGTGCCATCGAGTCAGTATCTGACTCATAGCGACCCTCTGTACAACAGGGGAAACACTGTTGTCAGTGCTGCTCTGCTGTTCATAGGGTTTTCAATGGCAGATTGATTTTTGGGAGGGGGTTGCCAGGTCCTTCTCCCAAGCCTACAGCTTCTGGTGTTCCTAGGCGGTCTCCCATCCAGGTACTAACCAGGCCCGACCCTGCTTAGCTTCCGAGATCTGATGGGATCGGATGCCACAGGGCTACAGCTGCAGGCCTGAACACAGAGACAATGCAAAAAATGATTGTGAATGCACAGCCACCAAGTAGCGGCACCTGCAGAGCTGACAGGTTACTCTCCCGCGGGCTGGGTGGGAAAACGTGCTGATCATGGTGTAATCATCCGTGTGGAGGTCGAGTCACTGAGCAGAAGAAAGAGATCTCACTCCAGATGCGAATCGCTTCAAGTCAAATAGAAAATCGAATAAGTGATTCGATGGAAAATGGTCAAACGTTTACCTTTAATGAAATACTCTGTAGTCAGAACTGCTCCACATACCCGCTGTTTACCCATCCTAATTATCCACGGTATGCATGGGAAGTACAGACATACACCTTAGTTATCCACACAGATCATAAATCTGTGAAGTTTGGGACTGTATCTTCCTCTTCATTTAAATTTTCTTGTCCAAAGAAGAGTTTAATAAAGAATGGTTGACGGAATGAAGGAATGAAGGCATGAACAAATGCTCTCTTGTAGAAAACCTTTACATCTGACATTGCTTTGCAAAATAATAATGTATCATCTTTAAGTTCCTTGTTTATGACTAGTCTTTAGGAAGCGGGGGTCCCTATTTTAAATAGACCCCTTGCAGAAGCATCAGGATGCGCTTATGTTCTGGCCGTGCCTACCCCACAAAGAACTCTCACTAAATTTCATCTGCAGTGACTCATTTGTGATCAGATTTTCTAATTTGCCCAGTAAGTCATTGAACAAACAGACACCAGATTACCAGGTCCTCTTCCTAATAAAAACAAAATCTAAGGTATTTGTTCTGCAATAGATGTCCGAAAATTATCCTTCCATGTCTGTTCAAGATTCAAACGTGGCCTCATCTCAACGTCCCTTTAAATATTTGACCAATCCACCTTTATGGGGTAGTGGTTTCTCCTGGAGTCATTTCTGACCCATCTCTCTTGACTTGTTCTTTGCTTAGTTATTAATCCAGCCAAACCTTTGTTTAATCAGGTGCCTTAATTATTCAAGACCTGTCTCTTTTCCTAGAAGGTGAACTTGGAGAGTAATTCTAAGAAAGAAAATAAGGTAATAGGAGTTGAAAAAAAGAAAACAACCAAACCCTAGGGTCTGAATGGGCCCAGAGCAAATTCATTCCTCTTTTTTTTTTTTTTTTTTTTTTGTGGTACTAGGGGTTGAACCCAGGGCCTCACCCTTGCATGCTTTGCAAGTCCTGGACCACTGAGCTGCTGCACCCCCAGTCCATTTTTTTACTTTTTGAGATAGGGTCTCGCTAAGTTACGCAGACTGCCTCTGGTCTCGAACTTGCGATCCTCCTGCCTCCATCTCCCAAGCTGCTGGGGTTACAGGCGTGCGCCACCGCGCCCGGCTCCATTCCTCATTCTTAATCCATCTTCCCTGCTCCCAGGCAGTGGAAAACATCAGAACAGTGCCCTCAAGATGCCACAGGACTCTCCAAGGTCGCCTGCATGCAGAGCCCTCTTTTGACCACTCTTTATTTTCTGAGGCAGGCAGAGGATAAATGTTCCTACCCTGAAGTACAAATTGAAAGGATTTCTTGGCCTCTCAGAAACTAGATCTAATGCACTCATTTCCCCCAAGCATTTTCTTCACTAGATCTATTAAGATGTTCTGTTACTGAACATAAGGTCACAAAATTATAAACTTCATAATTTCACGTCAGGCACAGGTTAGTAACAAAACAATTTCTTGGGGGGATCAATCTAGGAGACACTTTGCCTCTGAGGTCTTTAGAAATAGCTTTTTACCTTTTCTTAGTCAAGAAAGTCTTTGCCTTTTTCTTCTCCCATTTTCTATCCAGCACCTCAACGTCCTTGCCTGCCCTTCAGGGCTTTGGGATAAGAGTAGAACAGAAGTCATTCTTACTTAGTCCTCAAAGAGATATGCAGCGCCTGTTCTCCCTCCTCTATCTTTTCTTGCAAACTTTCCTTTTTTCTTGATTTCCCGTGGCTTGGAACCTGTCAGCTCACTACAGTGAAACATAATGATTTCTGCAAAATGCATATCGGGTGTCTTGAGCTTAGAGAGACTCGTAGTAGAGACTGCTGCTTAATGAGCCTAAATTAACTGGTTGTTTGCTAAATCTGACCTGCACAGTGGGGTGGATGGGAGAAGGTGGAATAGGATGGAGAAGGTACAGGTGAGCGGACAGGTAGCAGAGCCATGTCAGGGTTTCTGTGTGAGGAAGAAAGCATGGCCAGAATTACACCTGGGGACAGAGCAGCATTTTTCCCACATGGAAACCCATCCTGGATTTGGGGACTAAGACTTAAAGGCAGCACAAATATCTCCAACAATCAGCTTCAGGGGCTAACGCTGCAGTGATCTCTCATTTTCAGAAAAACAGCAGTCAGGGTGAGGCTGAGCTGGCCAAAGTAATGAGACTAGAGAAGAGGCATGTGTGGAAGCTAAGAAAGAAGAGATGAAGCTGGGCACAGTGGCGCACGCCTGTAATCCCAGCGGCTTGGGAGGCGGAGGCAGGAGAATTGCAAGTTTGAAACCAGAGGCAGTCTGCGTAATTTAGCGAGACCCTGTCTCAAAAAGTAAAGAAAAAAAAGGGGGGGCTGGGGGTGCAGCTCAGTGGTCCAGCACTTGCAGAGCATGCAAGCACGAGGCCCTGGGTTCAACCCCTAGCGCTGCAAAAAAAAAAAAAAAGAGAGGAAAGCTGAGCTGGACTGTAAGGCCAGGGAGCCCAGCTTATCTGTGCTTACAGACCACAGGGGCCAGCTTAGAATAAGTGCCAGGAAGTACAAGTCATTTGGCCACGTGTCCGTAAATCTCTTGCTTATTCCTAGCTGAGATGGGGGAGGTGGCGATGCATTTGTTTGTAAGCAAGACTGACTGGTAGTTGCAGGATATGCAATGAGGCTGGGTACCACTGCTTCCAGGTCATCTCCGGCGTTGTCGTAAAACACGAATTCCTTCCTGAAGCCAGTGGGTCACAGGTAATAGGGAAGGGCCATAAGCCTGGGTGGGTGGGAGTGGGATTTAGCTCAGTTGGTAGAGCACTGCTCTGCAGTCTCTGAGGTCCCAAGTTCGATTCCCAGCGCCGCAAAAATGAGAGAAGGACGTGGCAATCCACTCCCAAGGCAATCCTGAAACAGCCATTGAAAACCCTATGAGGGTCACTATGAGTCGGATTCGACTCGATGGCACCTAACAACAGCAACAACATAAGCCTAGGGAAGTTGTGATGATTTTTTGGAAGAGTCGTGTGCCTTTGATAATTTCATAGTCACATGGACACCCAGAGGTGCACACTAACATGAATCCCTGCCCTTTGTGAAGAAAAATAACCTCTGTCTGTGGTAATCAGGGCCAGTGGTGACCCACAGGGCAAGCCATGCTTCCTGCTGCCCCTGTGCACACAAACCAGACCGCATATGTGAGTCACTGATGGAAGGGAGGAGAAATGGCTCTGCTGGCCTCGTGGAGACCTGAAGCTCATCAATGCACGTTCACTGAGCTTCCCAGAGAATCCCACCGAGGAGTCCCACAGCAGGCCAGAAGCTTCTGCCCCCCGCCAGGTGGACTGGCCTCCGTCCCAGCTCCTCCTCCCACCTTGTAACACTTCCCTCAAAACCACACACGCTGTTTCTTCTTCCCCCTGATTTTCTTTTTCTAAAAGAGACACTGGGCTGGGATTTAGCTCAGTTGGTAGAGCGCCGCTCTGCAACTTCTGTGGTCCCGAGTTCGATTCCCAGCACCGCAAAAATGGGAGAAGGATGTGGCAACCCACTCCCAAGGCAATCCCGAAACAGTCAGCCATTGAAAACCCTATAAGGGTCGCTATGAGTTGGACACGACTCGACGGCACCTAACAACAACAACAACAACAACAACAACAACAAAAGAGACACTGGTGGGTGGGAATAACAATACACATAATAAAAACCAGTAATGGTAAAGCTGTCATTTTGCAGTTCTGCATCCTCTCTCGTGACACAGCAATGCTATGAGGCAGATCTTGTCACCATGCACCTGTCACCTGAGAGGGAAGCTCAGAAAAACAGGGTCCTTTAGCTGGATACATTGTTGTGAACGACACCAGCACAGCGCGTGGTGCTGGGAATTGCTCAGGACCTCCTCTTTGGCGTGTGTGGCTCTGAGTTGGAGTTGGCCCAAAGTGAGCTCTCCAGGGATGTGGCAGGTGACACGGAATGGCAACCATGTTGCACACAGGTGGTGAGAGACACAGGGGGACCCAGCAGAGGGCTCTGATTTGTCGTCCATCTTCCCTGATGCCCATCTAGCTCTCTTTCCCAGCGGCCAGTCCTGCTGACCCACAGAGACCCCCAGGGCCACCAGGGGTCACTCTTCTCCACAGTGAGGACCCTGGCTGACCATCCAAAGATGAACAGCAAATGGCAGATCTTTCCCTCCCCAGTGCCTTCCCAGATGGAGAACAATCCTGCAGTGGGTTATTGCCCTGAACCACTCGGAGGTTTAATCCCAGGTCTGAGCTCCTGGCCCAGGACACATGGCTCTGTGGATGAGAGATGCTGCTTCCTGCAGCTTGGGTCCTTAATCCTTACCCCTCTCTCTTCATACTTTGCAATGTTCAGACATCTCCTACCTTTATCATTCTCCCTACCCATGTGGTTGTTGTTGTTAGGTGCCGTCGAGTCATGTCCGACTCATAGCGATCCTCACAGGGTTTTCAATGGCTGACTGTTTCAGGATTGCCTCGGGAGTGGGTTGCCACATCCTTCTCCAATTTTTGCAGTGCTGGGGATTGAACTCAGGACCTTGGAGACTGCAGAGGGGCACTCTGCCAACTGAGCTAAACCTCAGCCCCTTCCTACCTATAACTGTTGATTTTTAAAGGGGTTTTCCTAAAAGTAGTACATTCAAACTAAAAAATTAGAGACCTAATTATACTGGTGGAAAATCATCATGTATAAAAATGTTATGATTTATGTGAAATGTTGTTAGGTGCTGTCGAGTCGGTATCTGAATCATAGCGACCCTACATACCACAGGCGAACACTATTGTCAGTGCTTCTCTGCTGTTCATAGGGTTTTCAATGGCGGATTGATTTTTGGGAGTGGGTTGCCAGGTCCTTCTCCCAAGCCTACAGCACCTGGTGTTCCCAGGTGGTCTCCCATCCAAGTACTAACCAGGCCCGACCCTGCTTAGCTTCCGAGATCTTATGGGATCGGATGCCACAGGGCTATGGCTGCAAGATTACGTGAAATAGCTCCTTATAAGATAACTTTCTGAAAAGTAATGTATAGTTGATTACAAATACTATGCATGAAGCTCTGTTGTTTGATGGGAAGTTTTTGTTGTTGTGGTTATTTGTTTTCTTTTTTAGACAGGGTCTGTCTAGGCAGCCCAGGCTGGCCTTGAACTCATGACCTTCCTGCCTCAGCCTTCCCAGTGCTGGGATTGCAGGGGTACATTAGCATATCTGGCTTGATGGGAACTAAAAGGAAGTCATCCTGGAATTAAAAATGCAGCCAAAGCAATTCACAGAGGCTAGTCTAGCAAAGGCCCTGCTGATTGTCAAAACACCAGTTTTCAGTGAAAATTGCTAATTTATTTTTCCGTCCTACTTCATGAAGCCCAGCTCTATTACTTATTGTTTCCTTCCCTCTGCTTGTTTTGGGTTTAGCTTGTTCTTCTCTCAGTAGTGGATTAAGGTGGAACGGTAGGTCGTCGGTTTGAGATCTTTCTTCCTTCTCTGTGTAAGTGCACCAAAGTAGTTTTACCTCCACCTCTGTGCTCATTGCATCCTGTCCGTTCCACTGTGTTGCCTTTTTGTTTTCATTCAGCTCAAAGTATTTTGTTTGTTTCTCTTATACTTTTGTTTTTAATCCTTTGGTTGTTTATGAAGGTCTTGTTTAGTATCCACATGTTTGTGGGCATTTATCATTTTTCCATGATATTGATTTCTAGATTCATTCCATTACGATCAGGAAAGATGCTTTGTATGAGTCGATTTCAGTCTTTTCAAGATGGCTACGGGGTGTGTTCTGCTGGTGGAGGTGGCTTCTGTCCTGGTTAATAACGGACTTACTTTCCCACATGGGTGCTCTGGCCAGAGCACGCAAATATTCTGTCAACAAGGACACAGACATTCACGTCTTCCTTTTCTGTCCTAACGTCACATTGTAGATTCCCAATACCAAGATAAACATACCTTTTTCAGCAGCCTTTTTTTTTTTTCCGTCAGTACTTGGGGTTGAACCCAGGGCCTTGCGCCTGCATGCTTTGCAAGTGCTGCACCACTGAGCTGCAGCCCCAGCCCCCTCCCTTTTTTTTTTTTTTTTTTTTTACTTTTTGAGACAGGGCCTCACTAAATTATGCAGACTGCCTCTGGTCTCCAACTTGCGATCCTCCTGCCTCCACCTCCAAGCCACTGGGATTACATGCATGCACCACTGCGCCTGGCTCGGCGACCTTTTAAAATGACCCATGTCCCAGGGGCCATGCAGCTGACTGCATTTCCTACAATTCTAGAAATTACTAGAAACGTATATGTGAGATTATTCTCTTTGACCACGCTAGGATTTTATCTTATTTTCTATCCAATGCAGTTTAGAGATGTTTATGTAAAACTAAGGGAAGACACAGGCTTGGGAAACAGGGCTCACTCCTCAGGGGCTGTGTGGCTGATGGGGGGAAGGTAATGGCCTTGTGGGAGCTCAGAGGTTTAAGGTGGCAATGAGGAATGATTCCTCCCATCCCAGATCACCTTAGCATGTCGTCCCTGATGTCTGGAGCACTCCTGCATTTGCATGTTTGTGCACTGATCTGGGGGAGTGCTGTGGGGAGGGGGCTCCTGACATGAGTTCAGAGAGCCCTGGGTTCTTAGATCCAGAGCCTACTAAAGAGCAGATTGGAAAGAGAATTGGAAAGAAAGACAGTCCAGGAAAGAGGAGGTGCCCACAGACACACCATGACATCTTAAAGCCAGCAGCCAGGCACAGATCCTTCATGGCTGTTTTTCTTTCCAAACAATCAGAACTATATCAAAGGGTCAAAGCCCGAATGGACCAGAGACATTGTTGTTAGGTGCCATCGAGTTGGATCTAACACATAGCAACCCTATGAACAGCAGAATAAAACACTCCCTGGCACTGTGCTATGCACACGATCTTTTTCTGTTTGAGCCCAATGTTGCAGACGCCATTGTTTCTTCTCATTTTGAGTCATGCCACATCAGCCAAAGGCAGTCCCATGGGCTTCACTCCATTTCTGTCATTAAGTTGACTCTACTTTGAAGAGGCAACTCTTCCACAGTCGTTTCTTGAGTGCCTTCCAGTTGGGGGGCTCATTTTCTGGCTCTACACTTGACAGTGCTTCTCTGCTATTCCTAGTGTTATCAGTGGCTAATTGTATCAGGAGTGGGCTGCCAGGTCCTTCTCCCTAGTCTGTCTTAGTCTGGAAGCTCAGCTGAAACCTGTCCACCATGGGTGGCCCTGCTGGTATCTGAGATACCAGTGGCATAGCTTTCAGTATCACAGCAACGTGCAGCCTCCACAGCATGACAAGCTGACAGACACATCGGGGACACATCAAGGTTATTGTAGGAGAAAGTGGAGTCTTGAGAGACACAGCTACACCAGAGAACATGAGCTCCAGCTGGCTGGGTGCCTTCGTGGAGGATCCCCCATACTTTCATGTTTGACTCCAGGAAGTAATGACATTGGGAAATAACCTCTTGGCCTGCCGCCTTCTGTGGCCTGAATGGCCTCTTCCCTCATGGCAGATTCAGGTTTGTCTGTGAAGCAATCTTGCAATCTTATCACCCTTCATCTAAATTCCATGAGTGCACAACCTTAAAGGTCTTTCTTCAGCATCTGACCTGCGGGCCCATGAAGGTATTTGCTCTTCAACTTGTGTAAGGAAAAGCGAGTGATGCTTTATAAACCGAGATACAGGACCATTCGCCTGCTGACATTTTCTTCTCTCAGACCTAATCCTCTTCTTCCCTGATGATTCTTAGTGCTGATGGCACTGCTGCAGACATGAGGTTGAGGTGCAGTGTACAGGGGAAGCCGCGTCTGTCCCTCAGCAGACAGTGGCCAGGTGCCTGTGTGCCCATCAGTGAGCTAGTTCTGGGAACCCAGAGACAGACACCGGCCCAGACTCAGGGCTCGCGCCTTAATTGTTTGATTTCTTTTTATTCACCCCTCACTATTTTCCATGCTGATACAATCACTGTTTTCCATGTTGGTACAATCATGAAAAAGTGTGCAGAGGGTTGGATGTGCAGGGGTGTTGGGAGGAAATGCTCTTTGATGGTAGACATACAGGAGCTTCCACGTGGGACAAATGCAGGCTGAGGTTTAAGGGAGAGGAGGGGCCAGTCGTGTGGCGAGCTGGGCTCAGCGAGAAGAGGAACAGTGATGTGACGCAAGGGCACACAGTCTTCAAGCAAGGGGCATCTTCAAAGGCACTGGGGCACGAAAGTGTGTGGCTCACCCTGGGATAGGGGAGGTGGTCAGTGGCTGGAGCAAAAGAGTGAGAGCAGCCACCACCCACTGGCCGTGGAGTGGGGACAGTTGCACAGGAAGTTGGGGTTTATTCTGAAGGCCAGGGGAAGAGCCCGAGGTATTGTAAGCAGTGCAGATAGAAAGGGGTAAGTGTTGTTGTTGTTGTTGTTGTTGTTGTTGTTGTTGTACTGGGGGTTGAACCCAGGGTCTCATGCTCTGCAAGTGCTTGACCACTGAGCTGTACCCCCCAGCCCATTTTTTTACTTTTTGAGACTCGCTAAGTTACGCAGACTGCTTATGGTCTCAAACTTGTAATCCTCCTGCCTCTGCCTCTCAAGCTGCTGGGATTATAGGTGTGCGCCACCACACCTGGCGGGGAAATGGTTTTAAAACATGCAAAACGAAACAGGACATGGAACTTGCCAGTGGATTGGATTTGCACTGGGGTGGGGTGGAGGACAGAATTGGGGTGGCCTGCAGGCTGCTGCTTTGTGACTCCTGTGGACTCTACTGCTACCACCTGCTCCGCCTGAGAAGCTAAGGCAAGAGCAAATTCCCATGGGGCAAGTGTTCCAAGCCTGTCTAGCGGGGATTACCTGGGAGATGCCCAGGGGGCAATGTCACCTCTGTGGATATGGCATGGGGGTGGTTCTGATAGGTTGTTAGGTGCCGTCGAGTCGAGTCCGACTCATAGCGACCCTCATAGGGTTTTCAATGGCTGACTGTTTCGGGATTGCCTTGGGAGTGCATTGCCAGGTCCTTCTCCCATTTTTGCGGTGCTGGGAATCAAACTCAGGACCTCAGAGACTGCAGCGCAGTGCTCTACCAACTGAGCTAAATCCCAGCCCTGGGGGTGGTTCTAGACTAGAAATAAAATACGAGGGTCGTGAGCATGGAGGTAACTGTTGTTTGTTTATCTGCAGTACTTGGGGCTGAACTCAGGGCCTTGCTCGTACTTTGCAAGTGCTCCAACCTGAGGCTGCACCCCAGCCCATTTCTTTATTTTTTGAGACAGGGTCTCCCTAAGTCACGCAGGCCGCCCCTGGCCTTGAACTCGAGATCCTCCTGCTTCTGCCTCCGGAATCGCTGGGATGACAGGCGGGCGCCACTCGCCACTGTGCTCAGCCACAACCCTGCTTTGTAGTCACTGTGAGGTTTGCTGCTTTTAAACCCTTACGTTCACCTGCTCTCCCCATCCTTCTTCCGGCTCCGCGGGGGATTCTAAGATTGGGATTGTCAGGTTACATGTACCATAATTACCTTCAGTCGATCGCATTCTGCCTTCACACTTGCCTCTGAAACCCTGGCGCTCTTTAAGTTTTCTCTGTATTGCTGAACGCTTGCACGTAACGCTCGTCTTACAGTCATATCCGGTGTAATTGATGGGGTTTGGGCGCTTAGTACTGACTTAGGTTGTTTTAAAGCAATTACATTAATACCCGAGTCAAAACCAAGCTAAATTCAGTGATGGCAGCGGTCGTTTTAAGGAAATATTTGCCAAGGGAAAAAAGATACCAAAGCTTTTCTCCTGCCAGGAAGACATCGTATTTATTTCCAATACAGAAAACAATCGAGTTAAAATCTTTGCTGAGGCCAGGGGTGTGGCTCCGTGGAACGGCACTTGCCAAGCCCACATGAGGCCCTGGGTTCCATCGCCAGGAGAAACAGTGATGTGGTACAAGGGGACACAGTCTCCAAGCGAGGGGCATCTTCAAAGGCACTGGGGCACGAAAGTGTGCGGCTCGCCCTGGGATGGGGGAGAAGGTCGGTGGCTGGAACAGAAGGGTGAGCGCAGCCGCTGCCCGCTGGCCGTGGAGTGGAAGCAGTTGGACAGGAAGCTGGGGTTTATTCTGAAGGCCACGGGAAGAGCTTACTTTGACAGGGACATGGAGCCTGCGGAAGGTTTGCCTCTCCCTGGAGGGTGGCCTCCGCAGGGCACTCTTGTGCACAAGCTGCGTCCTGTGGACCCCGTGGCCTCCACTCGGGCCAGCTGTGTCTCTGAGGACTGCTGTGTGCCTCGCCTGCACACCCCTGGCTATTCTAAGAGGGGCAGCGAGGTCAGGGCAGCGCCCAAGCCCTCCCTGGTCTGGAAAGAGTGGTTCCCTTGTTGGCCGACTTGCCTAACGTGGGCCCAGAACAAAGATGGCCCTCTCTGAGGCTCTTCTTCCCCAGCCCCCCATTTCCCAGATGTTTTCCAGCTCTGAGCCCTGCTGGCCTGGGGAGCAGCAGGCTGAGCCAGCCTCACCGTCAGAGGCTGGAAACAGGAAGAAGCGGAGGGCCTCGTTCTGCTAACAGAGATGAGGGGTTCGGAAGTGTGGGTGGGAGACAGGAGGCTAGAGGGGAACAGAGCAAGGAAGCTGAGGACAGCTCCAGGCAGGTGCTTAGTGTGATTGCCCCCCTGCCCCAATCTCTACTCCTGGCTGCACAATCTCTACCCCAGGCTGTGCCTCTAACCATCCTTGGCTTCCTGTCTGCATAGCAGCGCCATGATGCGGTGGCAACAGCCCTCAAGATGAGCTGCACCCGCTCTGGCTAGCGAGACATACGTCCAGTTCCAGTCACCCTCCCCGATGACCAGACTGGAGGAGATGCCCGTAACTTTCTGCCAGCTCCCGTCCTTTCTTTCCTGACGCTTCCAGACTGGAATGACCTCCAGGGCCAAGCTGGAGAGTCTAAAGGTGTGCACTGGCAGAAGGAACTGCCCAGGGGGTGGTTTCGTGGGCTGAGGAACTAATAGAAAGCACAGACCTCACCCACCCTTCTCCCCACCTTTGAGGTGAGACCCAGCTCAGGTGTTTGCACAGGTTCTTGAGTGAGGAGCCCTGGTGCCTGACTGCCTCGCCACTGGATGGCGAGCTCACTCATTTATCTATCAAAACAAGCACCGGCCCAGCTGACTTCTGTTCCCCATGCGTAATTTGCTCCATCAATGACATTTATTTAAGCTCGTGAGCTTTTGCTGCAGAAGAGGCTCTGGAGTGATTGGTGGGGCTTGCAGACCATGGGTATTGGACTGTCCAATGGGCAATTAGGTATATCCGATGGTAGTCATGCCCCGGGGACACTGAACCAAAGGCAGTGTCAGCAGGGATCCAAACCAGCCCGTCACTGCTTTGTCCTCTCTGACCCTGGGAAGGGCAGCTGCAGAATCGTTCATGCCTGGCTGGGCATTTCCCAGGCAGTATCTTCCACCATGCCTGGCCTTGGCTCAGGGGCTCAGGCTGCCGAATTTCCCGCTCTGAGCAAGAAAGGGACTATTTTGCATCCGTTGAGTTTCACCTCCTCTCTAGCTCACTGAGGACATTGTGTCTTCTTCCTGAATCCTTAAAAACCCGCACTCCCTTGAGCTGGGTGTGGTGGCGCACGCCTGTCATCCTAGAGGCTCGGGAGGCAGAGGCAGGAGGATCACAAGTTCGAGGCCAGTGGCAGTCTGCGTAACTTAGCAAGACCCTGTCTCAAAAAGTAAAAAATGGGCTGGGGGTGCAGCTCAGTGGTCCAGCACTTGCAGAGCATGCAGGCGTGAGGCCCTGGGTTCAACCCCCAGTACATCAAAACAAACAAACAGGCAAACAAATAAACAAAAAACCCTCACTCCCCACCCTCAGCCCACCAAACAACCTCTTGGGCAGTTCCTTCTGCCAACGCCCACCTTTAGACTTTCCAGCTTGGCCCTGGAGGTCATTCTAGCCTGGAAGTGTCAGGAAAGAAAGGATGGGAGCTGGCAGAAAGTTACTGACCATCTCCTCCAATCTAGTCATCGGGGAGGGTGACTGGAACTGGACGCATGTCTCGCTAGCCAGACCTGGGGTGCAGCTCATCTTGAGGGCTGTTGCCATGGTATCATAGCACTACTGTTCAGATAGGGGAGCCAGGGGTGGTTAGAGGCACAGCCTGGGGTAGAGATCATGTGCAAAGACAAAGCTGCTAAGCCGAAGGTGACAGGCGGCCAGCCTACACCTCCTGGCCTCACCCTTTCTTCTAGATTTTACACTCTGGGAACCTACAATGCATTCAGATCCAAAGCTAGAGGACAGAGGAGGAGGTGGTGGGGTGCACAGCATGGAAAGATGGGGGGGCTGTCCTGCTGGAGGGCACTCCATGGTTATCGCCCCCAGAGGTGAACTTCATGGAACTTGGACAGCCGTGGCACCGAGCGACGGCTGCAGGGGCTGGAGTGTCTCCTCCGTTACCCCGCGCAAGGCTGCTTCCTCGACTGTGCCAATGTCTTCCCAGGCTCCAAGCAGATGGCGCATGAAAGGGGGCTCTCGGGTGGCTTGGAAGAAGGAGGTCCAGGCACGCTTATGCTCCTGGCAGAGTTGTTCGGAGGCCTGGGCACCACGGGCATCTCCAGCATACCCATGGCTTCTCATGGGGCACATCTGAGCCACCTTTCATCCTGTGTTACCTGAAGGCCAACCTCAGCCCTGACAGCGACGCTGGGACCTCATACTGGGGAGGGGAGGAGGAAGTCTCCCCACACAGTTCATCTCACCAGAGACACAGAGAGCCAGTCCCCGCACCCTGCAGGGACCAGCCTGCACGTCAGCCTCACATCTGTGGCCTCACAGCACAGGTGGACTAAGCAAGAAGAGGCATGTGGATGGCCCCTGGGAAGGGCAGTGGCCTCAGGACATCAGGTCCTTCTGGAACACATTGAAGAGAAGTCTTCTTGAGTCAGAGGTGGCTAGAAGCAACACAAGTATAGGCGCGGTGCTTGTTTTGATAGGTAAGTGAGTGAGCTCGCTGTCCAGGGGCCGAGGCAGAGTAGGGCACCAGGGCTCCTCACTCAAGAACCTGGGCAAACACCTGAGCTGGGTCTCACCTCAAAGGTGGGGAGAAGGGTGGGTGAGGCCTCTGCTTTCCACTAATTCCTCTGGATGCTCAGAGGTGTTCTGTGGGGGAAAAGAGGATCGAATAAGTTTGGGCAACTCTGGGTTCAATGTAATGAAATTCACTTATGTATTGTATAATTTAGAAGGTATTTTAAGCTGACCTCGACTCTTCTAAGGTTTCCAGAAGCAGCACAGCTCAAACATACTTGGCCACAACATCTTATCTTCAAGGTATCTAGCCTGACCCTGCATGCAGCCGTACCACTGTGGTGTCCGATCACATCAGATCTCAGAAGCTAAGCATGGTTGGGCCTGGTTAGCACTTGGATGGGAGACCCCCTGAGAATACCAAGTGCTGTAGGCTTGGGAGAAGGACCTGGCAACCCACTCCCAAAAAACAGTCTGCCATTGAAAACCCTATGAATAGCAGAGAAGCACTGACAATAGTGTTTGTTTTGCCTGATGTATGGAGGGTCGCTATGAGTTGGACATCAACTCTATGCACCTAACAACAACAACAACAACAACAACAAATAGTGCAAAAGTCTCCAGTTTCTTGAAAAGGGAAATGTCCCTTATTTCTTTTCAGCCTGGTGAAATATGTGACTTGCATAGACACGCGTGTTTCTCTATGCTTAGGAGTGACTAAGGGAGATATTAAAGGCTAGCTACCCTTGAATAGCCTGCAGCTATACCACTGTGGTGTCTGATCCCATCAGATCTCAGAAGCTAAGCAGGGTTGGGCCTGGTTAGTACTTGGATGGGAGACCACCTGGGAACACCAGGTGCTGTAGGCTTGGGAGAAGGACCCGGCAGCCCATTCCCAAAAACACAATGAGTCATTGATAACCCTATGAATAGCAGAGAAGCACTGACAGTAGTGTTTCACCTGTTGTACATAGGGTCGCTATGAGTCAAATACTGACTCAATGGCACCTAACAACAATAATCCTGATCCTACACACTAGACCTATGTAGGCATGACTAAACTGGATGAGCCCAAGGCCTTTTCACTTTGGACGTCCTCTGGCTGAGACTACCTTGTTGTTGTTGTTGTTAGGTGCCATCGAGTCGGTATCCGACTCATAGCGACCCTCATAGGGTTTTCAATGGCTGACAGTTTTGGGATTGCCTTGGGAGTGGATTGCCAGGTCCTTCTCCCATTTTTGTAGTGCTGGGAATTGAACTCAGGACCTCAGGGACTATAGCGCAGTGCTCTACCAACTGAGCTAAATCTCAGCCCAGGAGATTACCTAGGGAAAGCCAAAGATGAGCCTTTACTATCAAAGTTCCTCAGCACTAAGTCAGGATGATACTCAGTATGATTAGGGAGGCCCCTCCAGGAACAAGTCATCTCCTTCAGCCACTCCTGCCTTTTATTTTGTAATTATAATTTGCATGGAGAAAATTATCACAATCCCATTTGGAGAATATTAGATAAGTGGAATATTTGCTTAAATCAATAGTTGGAATACTTAGGGAATTTTCTCTTACTCTCTAGATTATGTGTAGAGGAACTTGTATTGACTGTAGGGACAAAATATCAAGCTTTTCTCCTTATGTAAATGAAGATAGATTAAAGAAAAAAATGTCTGGAAAGGTGTGCTTTGGACTGTGGTTTATATATATCTAATGGAAATAGAGATGTCACATTGAAGATGAAGGTGCGTCTGACTCATGCCATGGTATTTTCAGTTGCATCATATGATTGTGAAAGCTGGACATTGAACAAGGGAGACAGGAGAAGAATTGATGCTTTTGAATTGTGGTGCTGGAGACGTCTATTGAATATACCATGGGCTGCCAAAAGAACCAACAGATCTGTCCTAAAAGTGCAACCAGAGTGCTCCTTGGAAGCAAGAATGGCCAGACTGCATCTTACATATTTCAGACATGTAGTCAGGAGAGATCAATCTCTAGAGAAAGACGTCATGTTTGGGAGAGTGGCAGGTCAATGCAAAAGAGGAAAACCCTCCCCCATATGGATTGACACAGTGTCTGCAACAATGGGCTTAAACATAAATAAGATTGTGTGCCTGCCACAGAATCAGGAAGTGTTTCGATCTGCTGTACACAGGGTCGCTATGAGTCGGACTCAACTCATGGCACCTAACAACAACAATGGAAATAAACTTAAGGAGAAAAGGCTAAGCCATCTCATGAAACTTTACAGAAATCATAACAGAAGTGAGTTCAATTCATAAATTGTGCACTCCTCCAAAAAGTTAAATAGCAGCCTGAAAATACAAAATGAAATTGGATCTTTCGGCTTCATTTCTTAGACACACATCCTTTTTTCCTCCCCGTAAATAAGATATAACATTCTTGAAGGTAAAAAACACGTGGCAAGTTGTACAGCTTAGAGTCAAACCCTATTCGCTTCTGTCTAAATTTCTCCGAGGTAGGAGAAACGTTTTCTGTTACTCCACGTTCCACCTGGTCACAGTTGTATTGAGATGGAGACCACGGAGCTCAGCTCTCCATCAGCCTCATTACCAGAGAAACCGTGGCTGGACGGCTGATTGATTTGTTGGGATGACTGCTGGCTTAATATTGATCTGAGCGCTCTCCCTGGCTTGCTAAAAACGGTCTGTAGAAATCAAGCGAGGCTTTTGATGTCTTAAAAGGAAACGAGGAACTCACAGTGGTGCTTTCTCAGGGCTCAGTACTCAGCATGGCTAGATCCACTGGGGACACTGAGTGGCCAGTCCACGGTGATGGGCTGCACCTGTTACCCCCACCACATCTCTCCTCCCCACCATCCCCCTCTGCACCATCTCTTCCATCCTTCCCGCCTTCTTCCTCCTGTCCCAGCTGATCCCCTGCCTCCAAACTCCTCTGTTTTCACAGTCCCATTCCTCCTTCCGGTACGTCCCCAACCCTGCGGCAGAAAGGACTTTTTGTTATTATTATTGGAAATTTTGAATGTACACCTTCATGTGATTCATTTTGCCATGCTTTTCATTGTGACATTTCCATGTATGCATTTTGTTGTACATTATTCATATAAGTTCCCCCTTACCCTCTTGTACACTTCCCCCCCATCCCACCCACCCCCATCAAAGACTTCTCTGCCATTTACTTGTCTTTTTATGGTCATATTTTTCTATATATCCTTGGGTTCCAGTTCTATTTAAGATAGAAACTTTTCCTGCAGCAAACTTTGTTTTTACCTTGACAGAACTATTGCATGCATTTTCTAGACCATTTATAATAACACCATTCTTAGCTTTTTTTGTCTTTTATTTTGATCCGACCTTTGTATAGGATTTTTCCTTCTTACAATTTTGATTCAGCTCCCACATTTGAGTGAGAACATATGATGTTTCTCTTTATGAGCTTGTGTTCGTTCACTTCAAATAATTTTCTCCAATTCCATCCATTTTGCTGCATATACACAATGGAATACTACTCAGCAATCAAACAGATGAAATAAGGACATTCGCAGAAAGGACCTTTCACACACCTTCTCTGGGCTGCCTATGTCCTCCCACGGGAGCGCCAGGCACGCGCCCTCCAGTGTCCACTGCCCATTGCTGTCCTGGCCTTTTATTGCTGCTGTTTGCTTTTCCCAGGCTTCTCTGCCTGCCCAGCCCTGGCCCGTCTTCTGCCTCCTCTGAGTCTGGTGAGGCTGCTTCCTCCCCTGCCCTCTCCCTGCCTGTTCCATTCATACTGCAGTGCGCTGCACTCCAGCATCTGCCTCTCTCGGAGGCTGTAAAGTCCCAGCACTGAGAGAGAGACACACAGACAGAGAAAAGGGAGGGGCTGAGTGGGGAGGGAGAAGGAATAATCATAGTCGTGATGGGGTACTGAAGTAACCATACAGTCACAAACACTAAGGTTAGCAGGACTATGCTGTTGTTGTTAGATACCCACGAGTTCGGTCTGACTCATAGCGACCCTCATAGGGTTTTCAATGGCTGATTGTTTCAGGATGGCTTCAGGAGTGGATTGCCACGTCCTTCTCCCATTCTTGCGGTGCTGAGGATGGAACAGAGGGCCTTCGAGAGTGCAGAGCAGCACTCTACCAACTGAGCTAAACACCAGCCCACGGGACTATATTGTTGTGTTGTTGTTAGGTGCCGTCGAGTTGTGTCTGACTCATAGCGACCCTCGTAGGGTTTTCAATGGCTGACTGTTTCAGGATTGCCTTGGGAGTGGGTTGCCAGGTCCTTCTCCCATTTTTGCAGTGCTGGGAATCGAACTCAGGACCTCAGAGACTGCAGCGTAGCACTCTACCAACTGAGCTAAATCCCAGCCCACAGGACTATATTTGTTGTTGTTGTTAGGTGCCATCGAGTCATATCCGACTCATAGCGACCCTCATAGGGTTTTCAATGGCAGATTGTTTTTTTCTGGATTGCCTTGGGAGTGGGTTGCCACATCCTTCTCCCATTTTTGGGGTGCTGGGAATCGAACTCAGGACCTCAGAGACTGCAGCGTAGCACTCTACCAACTGAGCTAAATCCCAGCCCACAGGACTATATTAGCTGCCTTTAAAATGGTATCTTAGTGTTGAAAATAAGCCATTTTATCAGACCTCACAGAAACAGGGGTTCAGAGAGGTCAAGTGCAATCCCCAAGGCCACACAGCTGCTCCTCCACTAGGTTCCTTCCCATCTCTCCATGGCTACCCTGGGCAGTGCTGTGTGTCATCTCTATGATTAGTGGCTGAGCAGAGCTGCTCCCTAATGTTCCTGAGGGGATCCGAAGCACCCTTGGCTCTAGGAGAGTTGTTTGTCAGGAGAGGTGAAGACATGGCTAGGCGGTGGGGGCAGGAGGCACCTGCTCCGGGGCCCACAAGCCAGAGAGAGGAGAGAGAAGTGAGAAGCTCCTGTGGAAGTGGGCACAGAGTCCTGCCGCGAGGGCGTGGGAAGGGGCTCTGCCACTCCCTGCCTTCAGGGTCTCAAGCAGTGTGCAGTTCATCAAAGACAAAGTAAGAGGGAAACCAACCCAGTACCCACCAGACGGGTTGCCCTAGCCTGCGCGGCAGGGGCCGCTGTATCAGCGGAGCCGGTTATTTTCAGTGGTGGCTTTTGAATCTGCAGGGCGCACTTGATCTGCTCCGTCAGCCTGGTGACTCGGTGACTCATCCTCCAGGTGCAGCTGTGGCCTCACCCCAGGAGGCAGAGAGGCCAGCGCAGTGCAACCTGCAGGACCATATGCATCTCCGTGACCCGGCTGACCTTCCCTGGCCTCAGCTAATGAGGTCCATACCTCGGCTCAGCAGCTGGCCACTCCACCGGAAGCGCCCCAGACACGCGTCTACGGCAGGCGTGCTGGAAAATTCGAAAGGCTGAATTCCACTCTGTTTCCCATCACGGTCTGCTCAGAGCGATCTTTGTCTCGAGAAACATTTTCTCCCTCAGTGGGCAGTTTGGCTGTGAGTGGATGACACAGCTCCCCGGAATCCCAAAGAGGTGCACACAAAACCAGACTCTGCCTTCTCCATTTGTCCACTGGCCACTTTCTCTCTTAGGGCTGAGGTTTACCATTCTCCCGTAAACACCACGGGGACCAACGAATCTGAGTCCAGAGCTGTCCAGACTTATGATCTTGTGCTCTGTCCTCTGACCCCTGTCTGCCCCTTGGTATGATCAGATGTGGTCATGGATACTCGCCCAGGGAGGAGGTGACCACAGAGTCCAGCGGCCTCTGGTGCCAGCCTCCCTGACCCCCCTCTGCATGTTCCTGCTGGGCCCTTGGCCGTGGCTGGACTCTGAGCAGCTCCTTGGTGCCCACAGCTCCCCCCGGGTCAGACAGCTGACGCCGAGTGCCTCTGATCTCTTCCTCAGAATACTGGCCCATCCTGGCACCTGCTCTGGCTCTGGCTTCCTGTTGTGTGAGTGCTGAGAACGGGTGCTTCCTGTGAGCCCTGCCTGTCTGCGGGCCACCTGGCCTGCACCCTCTCTCTTCTTCCTGACACTCGTTTCTCACCCTCAGAACCTCTGTTGTTCTTGTTGTTGTTAGCTGCCGTCAAGTTGTGTCCAACTCATAGCGACCCTCATAGGGTTTTCAATGGCTGACTGTTTTAGGATTGCCTTGGTAGTGGATTGTCAGGCCCTTCTCCCATTTTTGGGGTGCTAGGAATTGAACTCAGGACCCCAGAGACTGCAGCACAGTGCTCTACCAACTGAGCTAAATCCCAGCCCCTCCAGAACCTCTGTGGGTGTTGCTTTCTGAGACTTTCCACCAGTCATCTCCCTGATGCCTGTTTGTCCCTCAGATCTTTTTCTGGCTACCTTTAGCCTCCTTGTCCTGGGCTTTCATGGAGACCTGCAGGTTTATCCCCTGTGGCACTTGTTTAGAAAGATCCTTAGTTAATGTCTATTGATGTCCTCTGCTCAATGACAAGTTCTAAGGTTGCAGAACCAAGTCAGCCTCGTTCTTTGTGGCACCTCCAGGGCCAGCCTTCCTTGGCCCTCACATGTGATCCCCAGCGGAGTAGGAGTCCTCGTTCTACGGAAGTATAGTTCAACTTGAAGGTGGGCCCGGGATGTCTTCTGTGTGTGTTGCTGATAAAAGAACTTTGTGTAAATGCACACAACCTCCCAGTTTCCCTGTTCTCTGACACACTGCAAGTGTTGGGAAGGTGGGCAGGACGTTTAGGTGGGCGGTCCGTAGTGGTGTTTCTCATGCCAGTATTTTATTTTTATTTTTATTGTATTTTATTTTTTTATTAGAAAATTTTAATGTACATCATAATGTGATTCATTTTGACATGCTTTTCATTGTGACAATTTTCGTATATGCAGTTTGATAAACATTATTCATATAGGTTACCCCTTACCCTCCCCTATGTTTTCCCCCCCTCCCCCTCTTCCCATCTAAGTTTCCCATCCAAGTCTTCTCTATCTTTTACTATGTAGTATTTTTCTATATGTCCTTGGGTTCTATTTCTGTTTAAGATAGAAACTTTTCCTGTAGTGGTCTTTGTTTCTATCTTGTTAGAACAATTACATGCAATTTTTAGTCTATTTATATTGACCTCATTCTTATCTTCCCTCCCCCCCTTTTAATGTGATCTGAACTTTGAGTAGGATTTTTCCTTCTTGTAATTTTGAGTCAGCTCCCTCATATGAGTGAGAACATGTGTTGTTTCTCTTTCTGAGCTTGTGTTCGTTCACTTAAAATAATTTTCTCTAATTCCATCCATTTTGCTGCGAATGACCCTATTTCATTTTTCTTGATTGCTGAATAGTATTCCATTGTATATATATATATATATATATATATATATATATATATATATGTATGTATGTATATATATATATATATATATATATATATATATATCTCATAGTTTTTTTATCCATTCTTCTGTTGAAGGGCACTTTGGTTGATTCCATGTCTTTGCTATTGTGAAAAGCGCTGCATTGAACGTGGAGATGCAGGTCATGCCAATATGTTTTCACACACTGCTGGTGAAACTCCTAAAATTCTCTTGCTCGTGTTCTCCCAAGCCCTTCAGCTTCCTCCTTGTGACTCAGACACCTCCTACCCAGCACCCTGCTTTGGGAAATCATGATCGGGGAGCCTCAGAGGCAGTTTTCTTGAGGAAGGGAGCACCAACGTGTTAACAATAGCACCTGGAAACCTTATGAAAAGAAGGGCCTCATCAGGCCGATGACGTGGGCTGAGTTCTGGAAAACATTCGTTGACACACATGTGCCTAACGATACATCATTTTTTAAAAGACAGTTACAGATACACTGCCTGCAACCGTAGCCCTGTAGCATCTGATCCGGTCAGATCTCAGAAGCTAAGCAGGGTCGGGCCTGGTTAGTACTTGGATGGGAGACCGCCTGGGAACACCAGGTGCTGTAGGCTTGGGAGAAGGACCTGGCAACCCACTCCCAAAAATTAATCCACCATTGAAAACCCTATGAACAGCAGAGAAGCACTGACAATAGTGTTTCTCCTGTTGTACACAGGGTCGCTATGAGTCAGATACAGACTTGATGACACCTAACAACAACAACAACAGATATACTATTATTCCATCTGGTGTGCATGAGCCAGTAAACTCTGCTCCCTAAGGATTAGAGCTCAGTCCACTTGTGGCACCGTGTTCTCAGGGAAAACACACTGTGCCTGCAGACAGAGGTGGTGGGCCATCCTGCCCTATCACAGGGCCACTCAAGACACCTCAGGGGTCCCACGAGAAAATCTTTGGCAGACATTCTCACGAACCCCAGGTCCCTCCCCAGACCTTACCAATGGGCTTTTATGTAAATCATCTATTAGGGTACAGAAATGACCAGAAAACTATTCCCTCCCCTTTATGGTCTCCTAGGCCTTGTTTAAGCCTGCAGCCTTAGCCCTGTGGCATCCGACCCTGTCAGATCTCAGAAGCTAAGCAGGGTCGGGACTGGTTAGTACTCGGGTGGGAGACCGCCTGGGAACACCAGGTGCTGCAGGCTTGGGAGATGGACCTGGTAACCCACTCCCAAAAATCAATCCACCACTGAAAACCCTATGAACAGCAGAGAAGCACTGACAATAGTGTTCGCCTGTGGTATGTAGGGTCCCTATGCGTCAGATACCGACTCGATGGCACCGAACAGCACAACAGGCCTTCTTTGGTGCTGACCCTCTGACCTCAGTGGCCTCTGTCAGTGGCCTGTTCCATCTGAGCCTCTCCCCCCAGCCCTGCAGAAGTCTTTCATGCATGAAGTACCTGGTGGACATGAGCCCTCCTTATCTTGGCTTCCTGTGCACGCCTTCTGTTCAGACATGCAGTCAGACCTTTCACGTTTCCTGTGGCAGGGGTAAGCGGATAAAACCAAATCACCGAAGCAGATAATCTTAGGATATTGAGGAAGTCCAGTCGATGTCTCTGCCCCCACTGTGGTGATGGGGCATGGCCTTTCTGAGTGGAGCTAGAATCTGTGAAGGATGGGGTATGGGGAGAAATAAGCATGCTGCAGAGCATCAAAGAGCCAGCCGGCTGGCATCAGATTCTCTGCCAAGGGCCTGCGGTGCGTCTGACACGGGAGAACACGCTGAGGGAGGGAGGCGGCAGGGAGGTGAGCGGGTGGAAGGTGATGACCCCTGCTGGAAAGGCGCCAGGCCCCATGGATTAGCACACACCTCCCCTGTTGGAGGGGAGCGATCGCGCCCACCAGCCGCTGTGACCTCCATTTCTCCTGTCTTGGGGCACCGGGCCAACATACATGGCGCAGAACATCGTGAGTGATTTAATTTGAAAATGATCGTGGGCTGCAAGGCCGTAAATCAGGGTGGCTTCTTCCTGCAACAGTGTGGTGCCATGTTGGCCTCAACTTGCCGGAATACTCTGGGATTCTGGAAGTGCCCTGGTGGTCATAGTGGACACCGTTCCCAGGGCTGGGGATCAGAGTCTCAGAGCCCAGGATATTTCTCAGGGAGGAAAATAGACCAGTATTCTACACTGCCCACCTGGCTTCTGCTCCTGGTGGACATCATTGGAATGCATACCTCTTTTTTGCAAAGCAGATTTTTTTTTTCCCCACGGTACTGGGGGTTGAACCCAGGGCCTTGAGCCTGCATGCTCTGCAAGTGCTGGACCACTGAGCTGCACCCCAGCCCATTTTTCTTTACTTTTTGAGACAGGGTCTCACTAAGTTACGCAGACTGCCTCTGGTCTCGAACTTGCGATCCTCCTGCCTCTGCTTCCAGAGCCGCTGGGATGACAGGCATGCGCCACCGCACCGGACTGGCCCCCTCTTTGTAATGACAGAAAAAGCATCACCCCTGTCTCTGAGAGCACAGGGCATGGGTGTGGCCAGCAGGGGTCTCCAGAGAGCAGACCCAGTGGACGATACAGACATAGGTAGTGGTCAGACTCCGGAGAGAGTATCCTCTAAGGGAGTTAAGGGAATTGACAGCCAGCTGAACACGGTCAACCCTCAGTGCCCGCAGTCTTGGTCAGCCCAAGTCCAAAGGCTTTCAGATCCAGGGAAGCGGATGGTGGAATTCTCAGTCTGAGAACCTAGGGGGCGCTGATGAGAGTCCTGGACTGCAAAGGCCAGATCACCTTCATTTCTGATGTCCAAGGGCAGAAGAAGGCTGTCCCGGCTTCCGGAGAGAGAAAGGGTACATTCACCTTTCACAGCCTTACAGACCTTCAGCCGATTGGATGGCGTCCACGCCGAGTAGGGATGGATCTTCCCCTGAGTCCACTGAGTCCAGTGCCGTCTCTTCTGGAAGCCCTCGGAGACATCGCTGAAGTCATTTGTCACTGGCTAGCCGGGTCATCTCTTCCAGAAGCCCTCAGAGACATCCCTGAAATCATGTGACACCGGCTAGCTCAGCAGCCCTTAATCCAGTCAAGATGATGCTCCAAATTAACCATCACCCGGAGCAGGGGAGAGTGGCTGAGTGTCTGCTTCCCAGTGGGGAAGACCTGAGCCCTGGCGTGACCACATGGGCCCCTCAGCCTAAGAAGTCAGGGAAAGGCATCTAATCCCAGATGGTTTTCCACCCCGTCAGCTGCGCCAGCCGCCTGCAGCTCCTCCCCTGCACCATCACGCTGCTTACTGTGGACCACCGCCTTACATCTCCTTAAGCCCCCGTCCTCCCCTCCAACAACCCACAGCTGTCATCCGTGAGGGAGAAGAGTCGCCGCACCACCGCTGAGTGAAGGAGAGACAGAGAGATCCCCGTCTTTGTTCTCCCATGGACAACACCTTGAGGCCAAGACCTGTCTCTGCGCAGAACGGGTTCCCATGAAACGCCGCAAGGGTTTCCAGTCCCTGCCTCTGCCTCTGGTTCTGAGTCACAGATTCCTCGCTGCTCCTCTTGAGTTCTAGCAAAGACAAAGAGCCCCACAATGTTTAAAAGGTCAAGGAGTAGCCTGTGGAAAGGTGTCCGTCAGACTCCCCAGCATGTGGAGGGGATCCAGGGGGAGAGGCCCAGTGACGGGCTGGGATTCTTACAGCTTATACTCTTGACCCTGCCCTCTACACAGCTTTTCTGGGATCTTAAGTGCACACCCAAGGAAGCCACTCCAGAGCTGACACCATGTCTATACTCCGTCTACCCCGACTATTGCTGTTGTTGTTAGGTGCCGTGGAGTCATATCCGACTCATAGCGACCCTTATGGGGTTTTCAATGGCTGACTGTTTAGAGATTGCCTTGGGAGTGGGTTGACACGTCCTTCTCCCATTTTTGGGGTGCTGGGAATCGAACTCGGGACCTCAGAGACTGCAGAGTGGCGCTCTACCAACTGAGCTAAATCCCAGCCCCACCCCGACCATAGCACTCTTCATTTCTGTGCATTTTAAAGAAACTGGTCATGTGATTAAACAACAGAGACTGTTTGCCAGCGCCAATCCACATATTATTAGCGACACCAAATATCCCACAGTAATTAATTTTATTTGCACCAAGTTTTCTCTGAAGGATTGCAGAAAATGAGACAGGGTCTTGCTAAGTTGCACAGGCTGCCTGTTGCCTCAAACCTGCGATCCTCCTGCCTCAGGCTCCCCACTTGCTTAATTCCTTAATTGCAGCAGGGCCAATTAAAAGGGGCTAAACCTAAAGCCCTGGAAAGAGATGTTACAGGATCGTAGCTAAAGTTTGTGCAATTAATAAAGCGTCAAATATTCAAAATCCTCTTCTTATTTGTGGCTTATTATTGAAAGATCCCATATTCCCAAGAAAGGAGCTAAAATCACTACAAGATAAATTGATAATGACCTCATCCTTAATTCATCACACACATACTTTGTTAAGCAGCTGAAATAAGTGAAAGAGGTTGTCGTTTAAATACAAGTATATTTGTTGTTGTTGTTGTTAGGTGCCATCGAGTCGGTATCCGACTCATAGCGACCCTCATAGGGTTTTCAATGGCTGACTGTTTCGGGATTGCCTTGGGAGTGGATTGCCAGGTCCTTCTCCCATTTTTGCAGTGCTGGGAATCGAACTCGGGACCTCAGAGACTGCAGCGCAGCGCTCTACCCACTGAGCTAAATCCCAGATTTAAATGGCAATAGTGCATGGGTAAATATTGGTTAAGAAACTGTAGTTTAGCATTTGGTAATTTATTTGGTTTGAGATTGGAGTTTCCATACTGAAAACATACTTTGGGTAGATGTACAGTGAACACAAATTTCAATAAATACATAAATAAATACATACATAAACAGAACATCGTGAGTGATTTAAATTGAAAATGATTGTGGGCTGCACGATATAAATAAATAAATACAGTCTAGGCTTATCATTTATAATAGAGTATGTGCAGAAATGCAATGGGAAGACAATAAACAATACCTTCCTATGTTTTAGGGGGAAGATGAGGGTTTCTTTTTTGAATAATCCCACATTATACTGCATTTTTAAGATAGACTGTTCACCAGTGTATTTGTTGGGTTTACACATATCATTTCCCTTTGCTTTTTCCCGCTTAGGTGAGCATCCAGGGGACTACCTTCAGGCGGACTTTCATTGTGAATCTTTACTTTAGCTCTGCCTATTCATATAGTCGGGGCTGGGATTTAGGTCAGTGGGTAGAGCATTGTGCTGCAGTCTCTGAGGTCCCGAGTTCAATTCCCAGCACCGCAAAAATGGGAGAAGGACCTGGCAACCCACTCCCAAGGCAATCCCGAAACAGTCAGCCATTGAAAACCCTATGAGGGTCGTTATGAGTCGGATACCGACACGATGGCACCTAACAACAACAACAACAATACATATAGTCGGGAGAAGGATGTGGCAATCCATTCCTGAAGCAACCCCGAAACAATCAGCCATTGAAAACCCCATGAGGGTCGTTATGGGTCAGACCCGACTCAGTGGCACCTAACAGCAAACAACAATTCATATGGTTAATAAAATTGTGGGGTTGCATTCAGATGACCTAAGCCCTTTGCCTTTGTAATCACTGCTTTCAATTTTGTGATTTTCTACTCATTTTTACAAATCCTGGGCAAAATGCAGAAACAAAAGTCACATGAGCACTTGGGTGTAGTGGAAACACAGAGGTGTCGCTGAACATGGTCTGCTGTCACCAGCAGAGCAGCTGTTGCATCATCAGCTGTGAATGAATGAAGTTCAGAATTTGGCGCACCTCGGCAGTCCTCCAGATCCAGGGCACCATGTCCAAAGTGTAGATTGTTCCACAGTCTAATGACCCGCCACCACCAAATGTATCTCTTTTTAGTGTAGCGAAGTGGGGCTGGGGCCTTTCGATGTGTGCGACAGAAGGATCCAGAAGGAAAGCAACATTCTGCACCACACTATTATGGCCCAAATTGTGTCTCCAGGCAGCATGTTTTAGTCCTAATCACCAGTTCGATTGTGTTTGCAGAGAGAATCCTTAAGGGGTTGTTGTTGTTGTTGCTGGGTGCCGTCGAGTTGGTATCCGACTCATAGCGACCCTCATAGGGTTTTCAATGGCTGAGTGCTTTGGGATTGCCTTGGGAGTGAATTGCCAGGTCCTTCTCCCCTCAAGGGGTGGTTAGGGTTAAATTGTGTCACAGGGTGAATTCTGGTAAGGACCAGAGAGGTTGGAAGAGGACCCTATGCCCAAGAAAGAGACCCAGCCTGGCCAGTGCCTACCTTTCAGCCTTTGGAGCCCTGGATTCATCTAAGCTGAGCCTAGAGTCAGGATCAACAGAAGTAGGGAGGTAATCAACTTGCCTTGCCTTAAGCTGCCAAGTGTGTGGCCCGTGTTAAGACTGGAATAGAAAGATGGCTCAGGGTCTGAGTCCCTACAGAGCTCAGGGGCATTGCAGTGTCATGAGAGAGGCCACTGTTCTCCAGCTGTGCCCTGTGCTTATAGGGGTTTGTCTCATGGTGCAGCTGATGTGAAAGCCGAAGGGGGACTATTTGTGGGGGAAGAAGACCAGCAAGAGAAGGCATGGAGATTAATGGGGGGTGTATAAGAGCAACATACAATGATATGCAGGCATGAAGCTGCCATAATGAGATGCGTTATTTTGTATGTTAGCTAAAAGTAATTACCAATTTTTAAAAAGCCTCCCTGTCAAGGGGGATTCTTGCATATGTGTGTTCTCCCGAGCTGGCCAAATCCAGCAGCCATTCCTGGCTGTGTTGCCCGGCCACTCCCTTCAAAGCACCTGGGCAATGCAGGTTTCTGGAAATAAACTGCAGCATTCTTGGTTGGTTCTGATTGGCGTTGCCACGGCTGAATAAACCTATCTGAGAATTCCCCACCACCTCTGTATTTGGCCAGCATTATTCATGTAAGATGTCTGCAGCCATAGCACCCTCCCATCCGATCTGCCTGATGTCAGATTAAGCAGGGCCAGCCTGATTAGTCCTTGGATGGGAGGCCATCTGGGAATAGCAGGGGCTGCAGGCTAGGGAGAAGGACCTGGCACTCCCCAAACAATCCACCATTGAAAACTCTATGAATAGCAGAGAAACACTGACAGTAGTGCCAGGCATGGCACAAAGTCCAAGAGTGTTTTGTCTGTTTTACATAGGGTTGCGATCAGTGGGACCCCACTTGACACCACCTAACAATTCATGTATGGGCTGGGATTTAGCTCAGTTGGTAGAGTGCCTCTCTGCAGTCTCTGAGGTCCCGAATTCGATTCCCAGCAGCACAAAAACGGGAGAAGGACGTGGCAACCCACTCTTGAGGCAATCCCGAAAACAATCAGCCATTGAAAGCCCTATAAGGGTTGCTATGAGTCGGCCACGACTTGATGGCACCTAAGAACAACAACAACAATTCATTTAAGGTCGTGGGCAGGGGTAGACCTGTCACCTATTGAAGCAGTTGTCTTCATGAGGCCACTGCCCTACAGGAGCATGGAAGTATGTGAGCTAAAGACAAGGTAGGGAGCAGCGAAGACGGTGCCTCCTCTTTCTCCATAGAGAGCGCCCCCTTGTGGAAGGAGGTCACTGCCATGTGGTTCCTAGCGTCCTTTCTGTCCCATTTTCCTCCAGGCAGCCTCCCTCCTCTGCACACATCTGCAGAGACTCAGATGAGGGGAAGGCAAGCCCTCCAGGGCAGCGTGGGGGTGTTTTTGTTTCCTCACCCCATTTGCCTCCACGGTCCCTGTCTGGGAAAGCCAGGATGCACCAAGGGCCAGGAACATCCCTCCTCTCTCCGCCCTTGTGCCATTCTGACTGTTCTTTGCAGCCTGTGTTGAGCAAAACCACAGACGGATCCCTGTGTGCCAAGGCGCTACTGTCCTTGTTCCCTCTATGACCTTCGATGGCTCCCTTGTGCCCTCTCCGTTGTAACCTCCTTTTCTCTCTTCCCCACTCTTTCCTCTCCCTTTGCCTTTTTATTTCTGTGAGTGAACACATGCATAAGCATAGGAATAGAGGGAAAAGTTTAAAATCAAATCTACCAAACTGTTAGTCATTAACTACTAATCTGTAGGCGGGGGGGCGGGGCTTTTACCTTTTACGTTATTCATTTTGGTACTTAATCTTTTTTGGCAACGTGAACTATGATCACATCCTAAACACACAAGGAATGCAGAAACAGGGCTCCCTGCTTAGGCTCAGGTTTCCTAAGTGAACCAAGTCTCACGGCTAGCCCCCACCCCCTCCCATCTGATCACACCTGTCCCAGGGAGATCCCATGGGAGACCAGCACATGTCCAGGTGTCATAACAATGGAGCTCTGCCAGACAGGGTCCCCGGCTTTCAGGATGAGTTTCCAGTGAGGCCCCGTGCAACCCGGGCTCTGGCCCCAGGAGCCCCAGGAGGCCGCTCCTTCAAGTACAGGTTGGACAAAATGGTGAACTGGCAAGTCTCCAGCCTGGCTTATGCCAGCCATTAGGGCCTGTCCATTTCTGGGGCCAGCAGTGGCTTGACCGGGTGGCCAAGGTGCCCACGTGCAGCCCACTGGGCACATTGATGAGCCATGGGCCAGGGGCTAAGGCGGAGGGGTGGGAAATGACCATCCTTAGAAGGACAGTGAGATGCTCGGGGCCAGGCTCTGTGGCCTTGTACACCATGACTCTCCCACATCAGACTCTCCTATTCATTCATTCATTCATTCATCTATTTATTTAAATGTTGAGACATTTGTGTAGGCTACTTCTGGCCTTGAACTTGTGATCCCCCAAGTTTCTGGGATTATAGGTGCACCCTATGACACAGGGCTGAGACTTGCATCCTCTTGAAATAGAGTCATAACATTAGCAACCACTGAAGATAGCAGAAAATTTAGTGGGTAGCCAGCAGTCAACCCCGTGAGCCCGGTGCCATGCGCACCGGGCGCTGTCCAGCTTCACACCATCAATTCCCACGATGCTGAAGTGCTTGCTTGTTACCATGAGGCCTCTGATTTTTCTAGGGCAGTGATACCTAACTTATTCTGAAATCTCAGATGTCATTAAAGATGTGCTATTTAGACTGTTGTTGTTGTTAGGTGCCGGTCAAGTCGAGTCCGGCTCATAGCGACCCTCATAGGGTTTTCAATGGCTATTTCAGGATTGCCTGGGAGTGGATTGCCAGGTCCTCCTCCCATTTTGCGGTGCTGAGAATCGAACTTGGGACCTCAGTGACTGCAGAGCCGCACTATACCAACTGAGCTAAATCCCAGCCCCTGCTATTTAAAGAGCATGGATTTAAAATGCTTCCACACCACCTCATCCCATCGCCCTACCAGTCATGTGTCTTTCATTCCACGGCTTCCGTAAGGTCCATGTACAGAGGGTCCGTGCTCCGGGCAGTGGGCAGCAGTGACACGTGTCGAGGTAAGGACATCCATCGGGGGTCTGCCCCGTTATGGCAGCCTCTGGGCGTGGCTATGTGCGTATTACACTGCTTTGAGGAAATAGCCTAACCACAAAGGGGGCTTGATCCAGACAGCAAGAGGTTCTGCAAAGTGAGTTTGGACAGGGGGTAAATGAAGAACGGGGTGCTGTGTCTCCTGAAAAGCCCTTGCTGGGAGGACATACCCAGGTCCTGTCCACGGGCAGATTCATGGCCCCCCCCCTCCCCCATCCCAGGCCTTTCTCCTGTAGCCCATGATCCCCAGGACAGCCATCCCCAGGACCTTGGTAATCGGACAACCTGACCCCAGCGGTCAGTCCTGTCTGGAAGCTGCACAGCCCTGGGGCTCCTGTAGCACCCAGCGGGGACCCTCAGAAGGAAGCCAGGCAGAAGGCCCCGCCCACATGTAGCTGCAGACCCTGCCCTGCCCCCTGGCGGCTGGTCGGGGAATTGCAGTGAGGTTCCTTCCCTCCGTGGTTCCATCTAGTGAGACTTCGGCTGTGGGTCCCAGGCATGAGGAGAACGTTTGCCGGGAGATTAGGGACTCCTCAGAATCATCATGTCGGGGTGGACGACCTGTGTGCAGACGTGATCGCAAATCCTAAATAGCTCTGGGGGTTCTCAGCTGCTCCCCTCCCCCAGCTCCGTATTCAAGCACATCAGGCCCCACACAGAGCAGAATTATCCAGAATCTTTATCCACATCTTGATTCTGCCTCAGACATCTTGAGAACATGGATAGATGAAAACGATATGGATATTTGTGAGAACTGGAAAATGTGTTTTTTAAAAAAACGTCGTAGGTGGTTGTTGTTGTTAGGTGCTGTTGAGTCAGTATCTGACTCATAGCGACCCTCACAGGGTTTTCAATGGCTGACTGTTTCGGGATTGCCTTGGGAGTGGATTGCCAGGTCGTTCTCCCATTTTTGCGGTGCTGGGAATTGAACTTGGGACCTCAGAGACTGCAGTGCAGCGCTCTACCAACTGAGCCAAATCCCAGCCCCAAACTTCATAGGTATTGATCTCAAATACTATATTAAAAAAAAAGTTCTGGGATGAAGAGAGGCGAGATAGTGGTGGCTGCCTCTACCCTAATGGTATATTGGAAATGAAGGGTTCAATTATCAGCAGCCGTCTACACACTGGGCCAGCTCAGGCTGCCTGGAATTTCTAGGCAGGCAAATATACCTCCTTCCTGGACAGGAGGCAGATGGGGCAGGGTGCCTTCCATTAGTACTATTGTTATAATGTTATTGTTCATTTGTATTGTAATTATTAACAAACCAGAACCAATAAACATTTGAAAAAGTGTGAGGCTTTTTTGGCAGGGAGGCATCTTTTTTTTTTTTTTTTCTGCAGTACTGGGGGTTGAACACAGGGCCTCGTGCTTGCATGCTCTGCAAGTGCTGGACCAGTGAGCTGCACCCTCAGCCCATTGTTTTACTTTTTGAGACAGGGTCTTGCTAAGTTATGCAGACTGCCTCTGGTCTCGAACTTGCGATCCTCCTGCCTCTGGTATCAAACTTGCGATCCTCCTGCCTCAGCCTCTCAAGCCACTGGGATTACAGGTGTGCACCACGGTGCCCGGCTGGAGGCATCTCTTGAATCTGCAACAAAATTGACAGGTACTGTGACAGAACCCCTGTATGGAGCCCTTTGTTTTTTTGTTTTTTTGTTTTTGTTTTTGTTTTGTTTTGGTTTGGTTTTTTTGCTTTTCATTTTGCTCTTTTAAGAAAAGTGTGCTGAGTGGACCTTTGGAAATCTGGCCTTCAAGTTGGAACATTTCTCTTGAAAACATTGAGTCTGTAAGCACAGAGTCTCCAAGAGCTACCTCTCACTGACAAGACGCTCTTTTCTTGCTGTCACTGACCACTGGCACCGGCGCCCCTGGTTTGCAGAGGAACTCGTAGAGGAGGCAGCAGGACCAGAAACCATCCTGGAAATACGGGGACCTCGTCCACTGCCCTGTAGAGCTGGGACCCAATCCCAAGAGGGTGTCAAGACCTGGCTTTCTCTTGGAGAAAGAGAAAGCAAAGTGGGAAAACGTCTGCTGTGTGAGACCGAGACAGTCACAGCCACGGTGACCCAGCTCTCGCCGCAGAAGTCCCGCAGGGTCAGGCCCTGCTCTCATCTCTTGAATCCCAAAGGAGCGGTGGTGGCCCCCAGATCGGGGCACTAGGCAGCCTGAGCTCAGGAAGAGGTCCCTGAGTCTGATGGAGCAAACTAGGGCTCTCAGTCTGCTCATGGTGGTTCTTCTGGCTTTGCACACACGTGGGTGAGCTCTGCAGGGCACAGCTGCCTTACAGTCTTTATCCTCTGATTTCCTGCTCACCCCATGAAGGCCATGTTGTTGTTGTTGTTGTTGTTAGGTGCCATAGAGCCGGGTCTGACTCATGGCAACCCTATGTACAGCAGATAAAACAGTCCCCAGAGCTATTGTCAATGCTTCTCTGCTGCTCATAGGGTTTTCAATGGCTGATCGTTTCAGGAGAGGGCTGCCAGGTCCTTCTCCTGAGCCTACAGCACCTGGTGTTCCCAGGTGGTCTCCCATCCAGGGACTAACCAGGCCCGACCCTGCTTAGCTTCTGAGATCTGATGGGATCCCATACCCCTGAAAAAGGAAGGTCTTCTCTCTGGTATCAGGAGCAAAGTGAGAGTTTCAACTGGAACGGCCTCTGTGGAGTGCCATCCCCATGCCAGGTCCTCCCACCCCTGGACTATCCTGATTCCTGGGATGCTGGTCAAGGCCTTGGACTCTAAGCTGCCTCTGTTAATGCCTCCGTATGTTCACGCAGAGGTCAGAATTTGAGGACCAGTGTCAGGAGTCTGGTGATTCAAAGTGGACGAATCTGCCCAGGTGCCCTCCCTCCAGGCCGCTTCCTTGGGCTCTCTGCCGACTACCCCGCAACCTCTCCTCCCCTCGTGGCTAGGAAGGACATGCGCAGAGCATCCTCTAAGCCTGGGCGTTCACCCAGCCTGATCCCCTCTGCCGCAGCACGCCTAGCTTGACTCTACAACATAGGACAGCCTCCGCCATCCTGGATGGGGTCCGATCGGAGGCAGTCACGAGGCCACGGGATCCAGAGGCTGGGTTAGGCTGAGGCCTCCAAAGGGGTTCTGCTTGTACATCTGGGTTTCTTTGTTGTCGTTGGTTTTTGTTTTGTTTTGTTTTGCGGTGCTAAGGACTCCAACTTCAGTCCTCAGCGCGTGCTAGACAAGCACTCTACCAACTGAGCTAAGTCCGCAGGCTGCGTATGGCCTGTGCTTCAACAGGGAGGCCCTGGCCAAACCCCTCTGACTCTCCATGAGACTTCAATAGAGAAAGATGTTTTCACACGGCAGCCAGGTTCCAAGACGGCTCCAAGACAGTCCCCAAGGTGGGACTGTGACTTCCCGTCAGTCCTCCCTGAATCACCCTTGCTGGAGCTCGGTCAACTTTCGAACACCACTGTATTAGTTACCGTTGCGTCGCTGTAAGGAAATGTCTGACGTGAACAACTTAAAGGGAGGAAAGGCTTATTTTATTCAGCCAGGTGCTACCAACCACGGAAACATTGATAAGCCTTCTCCCAAAGCATTGCTCTCAGTTCAACTGGTCAAGCAGTCTATGGAGTCATCCATTCCAGTGCTTTAGATTAGAGAGACTAACTATCAAACAAGTGGAGTTGATCTTTATCGCATATGGCCGGCCATCTTTGGTGGGATGTGATAAGAAAAATTGAAATAGTGGGTGCATTATCTCATAGAAAGTAAATTTCCCACTCATGCATGCGCATACAGTTCACAGACAAACACATACTATTTTTTTCCTCCTTTACAGATACCTCTTTCTGAATTGGCTGGGATGTAGCTCAGTTGGTAGAGCGCTGCTCTGCAGTCTCTGAGGTCCCGAGTTCGATTCCCAGCACCGCAAAATGGGAGAAGGACATGGCAGCCCACTCCCAAGGCAATCCTGAAAGAGTCAGCTGTGGAAAACCCTATGAGGGTCACTATGAGTCGGGCTTGACTCGATGGCACCCAACAACAACAACTTTCTGAATTGATACCTCCTAATTGAGCAATCAAGGAGAGTTTGGTTCCTTGATCAGACTTAGACTTTAAATTTAGTAGGGCTTCTACATACAAATGATCTGTGAACAGCAGACATTCCATCCATATCCAATTTGGCCACAGGAGGCCAGATTGCTATAACAAATTTGTTCCACTGGGACAGTACTTTAAGCAAACTTCTGTTGTGTTGCTGGGAGGGGAGGAGCGCATTGGCCCTCTTCTCCTATAGATTTACATTGTTCCCCTAGTGGCAAAGAGCAGGTTGCCTTTGTGATTTTGGGGGAAGAATTTGATTTAGAAGATGTACCCTCACAGGAAGGGAGTTGAGATTTAGCTCAGTTGGTAGAGCGCCACTCTGTAGTCTCTAAGGTCCCGAGTTCGATTCCCAGCACCACAAAAATGGGAGAAGGATGTGGCAACCCACTCCCAAGGCAATCCTGAAACAGTCAGCCATTGAAAACCCTATGAGGGTCGTTATGAGTTGGACAGGACTTGACGGCACCTAACAACAACAACTACAACGCTCACAGGCATAATTAAATCCCGAGGTATGAGGCTCTCTCTGTTTCTCAGGTAGAATATCTTGAGGTACCCACATGTTGGATTCTGAGCATTTCCCCCTCATATTCTACAGAGTCACAGTGCTTCAGGGTGCACAAGGTTTTGCATCTTATGTATAAGAAATAGCCTCGTCTACACTGCTGGAGAGTCAGATCTTGATAATCACAGTAATTGAGTAAGCTGGCTGTTAGGTGCCATTAAGTTGGGTCTGACTCATAGTAACCTTATGTACAACAGAGCGAAACATTCTCTGACTCTGTGCTAGGCATGCAGTCTTTTTTGTGTTTCAGTCCGTTGTTGCAGTCACTGTGTTAATCCATATAGTTGAGGGTTTTCCTTTTGTCATTGACCTGACTTTCTCCCAAACATCATGTCCTTCTCCAGAGATTGGTCCCTTCTGTCAGATGTCCAAAATACACAAGATGCAGTCTAGCCATCCTTGCTTCCAAGGGGCACTCTGGTTGCACTTCTTCTAGGGCAGATCTGTTGGTTCTTTTAGCAGTCCATGGTGTATTCAATATTTGTCTCCAGCACCATACTTCAGAAGCATCAGTTCTTCTTCTGTCTCCCTCACTCAATGTCCAGCTTACACAACCATATCATGCAACTGAAAATACCATAGCTTGAGTCAGGAGCACCTTCATCTTCAATGTGACATCTTTACTTTTCAACATTTTAAAGAGGTCTTTTGTTATAGCTTTTCCCAATGCGATGTGTCTTTTCATTTCTTGACTGCTGCTTCCATGGGTGTTGATTGTAGAGCCAAGCCAAGCAAAATCTTGGACAACCTCAATCCTCTCTCCATTTATCATGAAGTTGCTGACCCAGTTGTAAGGATTTTTGTTTCCTTGCTGTTGAGTTGCAATCCATACTGAAGGCTAAGTTCTTTGGTCTTCAACGCTAAATGTTCCAGATCCTCTTCCGTTTCAGCCAGCAAAGTTGTGTCATCTGCATAATGTAGGTTGTTAATGAGTCTTCCTCCAAGCTTGATGCCACGTTCTGCTTCATAAAGTCCAGCTTCTCAGATTATTTGCTCAGCACAGACATTAAAGACATATGGGGAAAGGATGCAGCGCTGACGCCCACCATTCTTGACTTTAAACCGGGCAGTATTTCCTTGTTCTGTTCTGTTCAAACAAACTCGGGCAAGGAAGCTAAACTAAGAAGAATCGGAGCCCCCGGCGCTGCACAGAGCACGGAGCCCCTCCCAGCTTCTGTTTCTTTTTTTCCTTTTTCTTTTTCTTTTTTTTTTTGTGTGTGCTACTGGGGGTTGAACCCAGGGCCCCGTGCTTGCATGCTCTGCAAGTGCTGGACCACTGAGCTGCACCCCCAGCCCATTTTTTACTTTTTGAGACAGAGTCTCACTAAGTTATGTAGACTGCCTCTGGTCTCGAACTTGCGATCCTCCTGCCTCCACCTCCCGAGCCGCTGTGATTACAGGTATGCGCCACCGCGTCCGGTGCTTCCAGCTTCTGTTTTTAAAACATCTAAGGCAGACATGGAGCAGAAGCTATTTGAGAATGGGAATTCAACCTGTAATTGCTTTCTGTTTTGTTTTCCACGTAAAACAATTTTTTATTTTTAATTTTTCAAAGTAGTCAATGAACACAGTCTGGAAAGTTAAGTTTTAGTGGCAGAACCAATAATCTCCTACCTCTTTCCTCCATAACCCTAGCCTTGCTCCCCAATAGCTAAACGATTCTTTTTTGTTTTTCTATTTCGCCCAGGGTCTATTCTAATACTTCTCGGAAGCATGCGTAAATATTTGTATTTACTCGTTAGGCACTAGCTTTTGCTCTGCTGCCCTCATGGGCGAAGGTGTCTCCTCCGCCATACTCCTGTGTCCTCACGTTCCAGTTTGGTTGAGCCGACGTGAGATGCCCGTGTCATTGCTGCCCAGGAGATGTACAGTTATTACATGTTCTTGGCAGATGACATGTTTCCCCTGGGCAGCTCCACATTCCCCCTACAGCCCAGCCCCCAGGCTTCCCCCTCCAAGCCCCAGTGGACCAGTGCTCTGGGAGCCGCCACGCAGCTGCCAGGGCACCCTCCACCCCACCAGCCTTGCTGGCTTTTCTAGCAGGTGCCTTTGCTTGTGCGCCAGCCTCTGGCTCATGCTCCTCCCTCTCCAGGCTGGCCTTGGCACATTGCATTTGTATGGCCTGCTGGGGTCAGGGGCGAAGTTAGGATTCACCCCGCATCCATGTCTCCTCACCCAGCTTTCCCCCTGATTGATCACTTAGCATCCAAGGATGAATCACAGAGGGCAAAGTTCCCAATAGATGAGAGGTGCAGAGAAGGAGAGGCGCCACGGAGGCTCCAGTGCCAAAGTGCATAGCCCCAAGGCTCTTCTGGGGAGCACCCTGGCTTGGCTGAAGGGCACATCTTAAGCTCTCAAAGCTCAGAATCAGCCAGAGTGGCTCTAGGGCCCCATTTCCTCCTCTTTCTGTGTTGTTGTTGTTGTTAGGTGCCATCAAGTCAGTATCCGACTCATAGCGACCCTCATAGGGTTTTCAATGGCTGACTGTTTTGGGATTGCCTTGGGAGTGGGTTGCCAGGCCCTTCTCCCATTTTTGCGGTGCTGGGAATCGAACTTGGGACCTCAGAGACTGCAGCGCGGCGCTCTACCAACTGAGCTAAATCCCAGCCCTCTTTCTATATAAAACCAATAAAATGGCAGAGTGCCCATAGCATGGGTTTCCTAGGAGCACCCAAACTACTTTTTTACTAAGCAAAATCAGAGCAGAGATCTCCTCTCCATGAGGAAGAACCACTGGACTACAGAGCAGAAGGCCCTGCCCAGGGGCTGCGAGCATGTGGGCCTGGACAATGCATCGCAGGTCTATGGTCACAGAGATTGGGCTGGTGCCGCCAGGCCCCACCACGACTGCCATTCTGCGTGCCCACTCTTCCCTCTGAAACAGATGTTCTTCATCATAGTAGACACATCCTAGCAGGTATAAGGGGCTGGGATTTAGCTCAGTTGGTAGAGCGCTGCGCTGCAGTCTCTGAAGGCCCGAGTTCGATTCCCAGCACCTGCAAAAATAGGAGAAGGACCTGGCAATCCACTCCCAAGGCAATCCCAAAACAGCCATTGAAAACCCTATGAGGGTCGCTATGAGTCGGATACCGACTCGACAGCACCTAACAACAACAACAGCAGCTGTAAGAGAGGACAGCCCCAGGGAACGCCGCAGAGGCCCATCCCCGCTGGCTTAGTCCTTGGCTTCAGCGCCAGCTGTTCTGTTCGGGGTAACATGGCTGAGGAGGAGGTGACCTCTGTGTAGAGCAAGGTCACCCATTCCGAGCATCTGTGTCAAGCATGCCTGTGTGTCTGGAAGGAGACCCCTCTCCCACCATGTGACATTCGAGGAGAAGGTGGCTCGGAGGCCCCTAGCCCCACATTCACCTGCCAGGAGGGGTAGAGATGATGCCAGGTCCTTGGGCCTCAGGCTAACCTCTTTTCTTTCTTTCTTTCTTTTTTTTTTTTTTTTTTTTTTGCGGTACTGGGGGTTGAACCCAGGGCCTTGCACTTGCATGCTTTGCAAGTGCTGGACCACTGAGCTGCGCCCTCAGCCCATTTTTTTTTTTAACTCTTTGAGACAGGGTCTCGCTAAGTTATGCAGACTGCCTCTGGTCTCGAACTTGCGATCCTCCCGCCTCTGCCTCCCAAGCTGCTGGGATGACAGGCATGCGCCACCATGCCCGGCCAGGCTTACCTCTTCTCTAAGAGGCCATTTGACTTAATTTTCTCTGCCAAAGGCCAGATATTCACAGAGAAGTCACCTGGAGGGGAAGCAGCGAATTTTCTTAGTTATCGGAAAGGCCAGCCACTCAGGGACCAGAAAGTCATGGTTTCCCCATGAGGAAAAGAAAGAGAACCAAATTAATCCATTTGAATCTCGGATATGCTACTCAAGTGACAGAATCTTCTGAAAATCATTAACGTTCATTCCTGTGTGGTAGCAAACAGTGCTGGTTAATCTAGACTTTGAGGGAGGTTTCAGTTAATTATGAGGGCATGGATCTCTGAGGATGTAGAACTGGCGTGGGGGAGGCGGGCCTGGTCTTGGCCCGGTGGGTGTTCTTACCAGCTCAGTCTGGCCTCACCTGTGTGCGGGGAGACTGTGCCCTGCATCTGACGTGTCAGCCTGTGGACCAGGAGTGGGTCCCAAGTGGTTCTCGTGAAATATGTGACTTGTGTAGACGTGTGTTTCTGCACTCTTCCATTCTGCACTTCGATTAAGTGCTAGCTACCCTTGCAGCTGTACCACTGTGGTGTCCCATCCTGTTAGATCTCTGAAGCTAAGCAGGGTCAGGCCTGGTTGGTTCTTGGATGGGAGACCACCTGGGAACACCAGGTGCTATAGGCTTGGGAGACGGACCTGGCAACCCACCTCCCAAAAAATCAATCTGCCATTGAAAACTTTATGAATAGCAAAGAAGCACTGACAATAGCGTTTTGCCCGTTGTACTTTTTTTTTATTTTGCGGTACTGGGGGTTGAACCCAGGGCCTCGCACCTGCATGCTCTGTAAGTGCTGGACCATGGAGCTGCGCCCCTGGCCCATTTTTTCACTTTTTGAGACAGGGTTTTGCTAATTTACTCAGACTGCATCTGGTCTCGAACTTGCGATTCTCCTGCCTCCGCCTCCCAAGCTGCTAGGATTACAGGCGTGCTCCACCGCACCCAGCACAACAACAACAACCCTTGAACACGTGACCTGCAGTCAGTCTGCCATTGAGGTTTACTCAGGATCTGAGCCTGGCTCCCACCCGCCTGGCATGTGGTGGGCCTTCAGATTCTCCGAACAGCATGTAGAGCAGAGGGCAACACAACCCGGAGCCTCACCAGGGGGCTCAGTGGGTCAGTCGGGTTCTTTGGTGGGCGTGGTTCTCAGTTGTGATGATTCTGTCCGATCTTTATTTCTCTTCCATTTAATGGCCCTTTCCTTATCCTTGGCGCGTTTGGCTTCACTCAGTGAGCACAGGTATGTGTCAGAGACACTCATCCGCTCCCAAACGATTTTTTACCTCGGATTTCTCCAAAACGAATCTATAAGTTGCATATGCATTGAGTGCAAGTGTAAAGCCTGTGTCCCCACTATCGAGGCAGAGGTTTTGGTTAGGTCCTGTTTGCTGGTGTGGTAATCTTCATTACACCAGTGAGTCATTTCTCCCGTGGGAATGGCGGGGAGGTGGACAGGGAGTCCTGAGGTGGACAGGGAGTCCTTCGTCTTACCAAACAGTGGTCAGAGGGCTTATTGGCCTCTGTGGATGTCCAGTGCCATGAAGCTGTTGGACACGCGGCGGGGGAGTGGGCGGTTCGAGCACCTCCCACAGGTGTGCTGGAGTCGGGTATCAGGGGAGGCTGGACTCGGCCTTTGCTCCCTGCTGAATCCACCCTGCTGGGTGCTTCTGGCCCCAGGGCCACCTCCTTGCTGTGCTCAGACACAAGAGGCTCACTGGGCCCCAGCTCAGGTGCTCCCCTGACAGTGGTGTGGCCCCGCCCCCTGGACGTCCAAGGGGAGTGGTCCCCACGCCCTGCACCACTCCCCCCTCCCCGACACCGTGCGCCAATTGGCCAGGGTGCCTCGTCCTGGTCCCTGGGCTGGCACTGCCTGGGCCCTGTGCTGGACCATCCTTGCATTCCATCCCTAGGGAGGAGCCTAGGGCTCTCTGACTTGCTGAGTGTTTCTAAAGCAAAGCTTCGAAGAGTTTATGCGCGCCCACTCCGCTTCCAGGGATTACGACATTGAACTTTCTGCCACCTATCCGGGATCTTTCCAAAAATCTTCCGAAGCGCACACAAGCGGATGTGCAGTCATCTTCACGGTCGCGTTTAAAACATGATACTTATGCTCAACGTCATATGGCACTTCATCCTGACTGTTACGTTTGTTTTACAGCTTCATTAAAGTGTAATTTACATACCATAAAATCCACCCTTTCAGTGAATCCGATTCAGTGGTTTTTAGTATATTCACAGAATTATGCAACTATTACCCCCATCTGATTTTAGAATGTTTTTATCATACAAAAAGAAATCCTCTCTAGGCGCAGTGGTGCATGCCTGTAATCCCAGCGGCTTGGGAGGCAGAGGCAGGAGGATTACAGGTTCGAGACCAGAGGCAGTCTGTGAAATTTAGCGAGACCCTGTCTCAAAAAGTAAAAAAAAAAATAGTCTGGGGGTACAGCTCAGTGGTCCACTTGCAGAGCACACAAGAGCGATTCAACCCCCAGTACTGCAAAAAAAAAAAAAAAAGAAAAGAAAAGAAAAAAGAAAAAAAAGAAAAAAAAATCCTCTATCCATTAGCAGTCAGTTCCCATCCATTCTCCCTATAGCCTTGGACCACCTCTAATCTACTTTCTATCCCTGTGGATTTCCGTCTTCCAGCCATGCCACAAAAACACAATCACACATGGTGTGGGTGTTTGTGAATGGATTCTTTCACTTAGAGTAATGTTTTAAGATTCATCCATGTTGGTGCACCTACCTGAACTTGATTCATTTGTTTGTTTGTCTGGGAAGACAGCGTCTCCTTACATAGCTCAGGCTGGCCTTGAACTTGTGATTCTCCCCTTCAGCCTCCCGGCTGCTGGGATTACAGACCTATGCCACCATGCCTGGCATGAACTTTATCACAGTCTATCAAATAGTCCTGTCATTTTGCTTATCCATATATTAGTTGCTGGTCATTTGGATGGATTCCACTTTGGGGCCATTATGAATTATGCTGCTGTGAACTGTCGCGTACAATTTTTTATGTGGCTATAATTATTAGATTTATAATGGCTTTAATTAGCCATTCTTGTACTTTTTAATGAAAGTCACCTCAGAAAGGGGACGCTTGAACTTCTAAACATAAATCGTATGTGGAAATTGGCCCCTCCTCATCCTGGCATAAAATACTTAGCTCAAAATAAGCAATTTCGAGATTTGGCTTTATTCCAACGAACACGTCGCCTGCAGTTTTTCTCGGTCAGTTTTTTATCGTTGTTTATTACGACGCCTCCTGCAGTTGGCATTCCCAGAAAAATATATTCCGCAATATTTTAAAAGGGCTTTGTCTCCTAGCTGGGATTTGTCTGCTTCTTTCCCCTTTTAATTACGGTTCAAGCCTGCAGCATTATTAAGCTCCTCCTGCTCGGCGCTTCCTTTCACTCTGCTTTAGACTTGTCCACGGAAGTTGCTGCACCAGGCAGCGATTCTGTGGGAAGCGCATGCCAGGTGCCAAGAGGAACACAGAGCCTGCAGACCCACACCTGCGGCCGAACTGGCGGGGAGCCTGTTGGAGGGGCCCCCTGGATCTCTCCCCAGGACGCATCCTTGTCAGAGGGTTAGTCAGGGTGTGGGGTCAGGAGCCAAGACAGTGGACCGTGGGCTCAGGAGTTGAGAGGGGGCACGGGGGCATCCTAGGGAGGTGAAAAAAGCCCAGGTCATCATAGGAAAATAGAATGAGCCAAAGGTCGTGCGTGTGGGGTGTTCGGTGCAAAGGCATGGACTGCGCCAGCCAGCTTTGGCTGACCCCTTCTGAGAATCCAGCCCCAGGGCCCATGCCCTGAATCCATAATTCCCGTGGTGGAACAGGATGAGCATCTGTCAACAGCATCAAAGGTGGCAGATTTGGACAGGGAGCCTCTCGTCCGGAGCAGAGGAACGGCCGATGCTGTGATTGCTAAGGTCGGGCATCTGCCACTTGCTGTAAGCCTTGGCAGCCCCAGCCAGGTACAGGGACAGCTTTTACCCAGAAAGACAAAGTGTTTCAGCAGTAGTTGCTGCTCTCCTATAGCACACAGTCTTGGTTGTGGTGTCCACAAACCTCATGTCTGTCCCCAGTGTGGAAGCAGTCTTGCCCACAGTTAGGCATGCCAGGGGATGGAGAGGTGGGAGCCATGCAGTGTTCAAAGCAACAGGAGCAGCATGTCATTGAGAAGAAGGGAGACAGGCAAACGTATATCAAATACCTTCAGAGAAATCCTCCTAGGCTTCCGAGCTGAGCTGCACAGAGAGCCTGGCCCGTGGCGATAGCACGTGGTGTTTTCTAGAAAACTACTCAAACTAAGCCTGCAGCCGTAGCCCTGTGGCATCCAATCCCATCAGATCTCAGAAGCTAAGCAGGGTCGGGCCTGGTTAGTACCTGGATGGGAGACTGCCAGGGAACACCAGATACTGTAGGCTTGGGAGAAGGACCTGGCAACCCCCTCCCAAAAATCAATCTGTCATTGAAAACCCTATGAATAGCAGAGAAGCACTGACAATAGTGTTTCCCCTGTTGTATAGAGGGTTGCTATGAGTCGGACACCAACTTGACGGCACCTAACAACAACAACAACTCAAACTAATATCAAGCTTCTGCTTAAATGCGGGGCTATAAGCACTTAGTGAGTTTAAGCAATGCGATATTTACAATGCGCTGTTGGTGTTTCTGTTGCTTAAAGTGAGCTTATTGGCTGAGGCAAAGGATCCCTTGGACGTGCTTAAGAACTTAAGTCTTTGCATGTGTCCTGCAAATATCCCTGTTCCTCGGGGGTCTCACCAGCTACTCATGCCTGCTGCTGCGCTGGGCGAGTCTCTTTTCTGGTTGAGACTCAGCATGTCCAGTAAATGCAGACCCTTTTAGGGGCTGTGACCTGCAAGGGCTTGGTGGCTGTTTTGAGGGGCATTTGAGCCTCCTCTGTAAGCCCTACAACATTAACTGTGTGTGGACTGGGAAAGAGGGACCTAGGTGTTCAGTTAATGTAGCTTGTTCGACTTTGCTGTTGTTGTTGTTAGGTGCCGTCAAGTCAGTATCCGACTCATAGCGACCCTCATAGGGTTTTCAATGGCTGATTGTTTCTCAGGATTGCCTTGAGAGCGGGTTGCCAAGTCCTTCTCCCATGTTTGTGGTGCTGGGAATGGAACTCGGGACCTCAGAGATGTCAGTGCAGCGCTCTACCAACTGAGCTAAATCCTGGCTCAACTTTAGTTCATTTTCAATTCACATGGTGACTTTGTCATTCCGTTAAACCCTGTGAACTGCTCAGCGTACATGATTTCTCTTGGTACCTCCAAGATAGTTACTGTGTTCCTTATTTTGAGAAGAGTAGACCGGAGCCCACATGAGATTTAAATAACATGGCTGGGAGGCGGAGGCTGTAACTAGAGTGGATTTAAACTCACAGTGCCACCCTGATGTCTGTGAAGCCCAGTGGGCACCCAGGGCTGTCTCCCTGGGTCTCCCACCCATCAGGCACCTTTCTTCCTAATGCTGATCCCGGGGCCCGTCCAGGGTCATTTGGAGCGGCCATCACCGACCGGAAATTTTGAATGTACACCTTCATGTGGTTCATTCTGACATGCTTTGCATTGTGACATTTCCATATATGCATTTTGTTGTATATTATTCAAAGAACAGATTTCTGTTCTTTGTGTTATAGTCAGTAGAGGCAGAGACACACAGGGAGCAGACGTAACCCCACAGAGACCCACGTCCACGCAAAGGACAGCCACTGCAATGAAAAACCTTCCTCTCTCCAGATGTCATGGAATCAACAGAGAAGCAGCCCGGTGCGCTGAGACTGAGAACCTGGCAGCCCAGGCAGAGGGGGAAGAAAAGGCCCTGAAGGCCTTATTATTTCCACTCTAGGAAGATGCTGGAGATCAATAAGAAAACGAGCTGCTTCATCCGGGCCAGCGGTCCTAATCCAGAAACAGCCAGACACATACACACATTGATCCCCTCGTAGAGCCTGCTGGTCTACCCGTCAGCCCCCCATGGAAAACTCGGGTGCAAAGAAGGGGAAGGAAATGCGCTGTGCAGCTCCGGGCCACAGTTCTGACCACAGGTCACCTCCTCTCCTCTGCACAAGGACACTGGCATTGTGACTTTCAAAGCACAGGCGGAGGCCGTGACAGTGCTAAGGCCTGTGCTCCCCGCAAACGGCAGGTGTCAGGGCCAGGCCTGAGCACAGACCTCCCCACAAAGCTTCTTCATCTTCTTATTTTTTTATTGGAAAATTTGAATGTACACCTTCATGTGGTTCATTCTGACATGCTTTCCATTGTGACATTTCCATATATGCAGTTTGTTGTATATTAGTCATATAGGTTCCCCCTTACCCTTTTGTGCGCTTCCCCCTGTCCCCCCATCAAAGACCTCTCTTCCATTTACATGTCTTTTTATGGTCATATTTTTCCATATATCCTTGGGTTCCAGTTCGGTTCAAGATAGAAACTTTTCCTGCAGTGAACTTTCTTTTTACCTTGTCAGAACTATTACATGCATTTTCTTGTTGTTGTTGTTGTTCGGTGCCATCGAGTCTGTATCCGACTCATAGTGACTCTCATAGGGTTTTCAATGGTTGACTCTTTCAGGATTGCCTTGGGAGTGGATTGCCAGGTCCTTCTCCCATTTTTGTGGTGCTCGGAATCGAACTTGGGCCTCAGAGACTGCAGTGCAGCGCTCTACCACCTGAGCCAAATCCCAGCCCATGCATTTTCTAGACCATCTATAATATCTTGACATGCGCCTCTCTGCGGGTCTCCAGCGTCTCTTCCTCAGTAAGTCTAACTTGACCCCAGCAGGGCCAGTGAGGTGAGGGGATGGATGGTGGCTCCTCGGAGGGATGAGAAATGCATTTCCTAAATAATAATGGCATTAGCAACAGTCAGCACTCAAGTTAAACCCTTCAAGCGTGTCCTACCAAACGAACACCACTGCCTAATGAAGCAGGTGTTACTGTGTCCATTTTCAGATGAGAAAATTAACACAGAGAAAGTTGAGCTGATCGGCTCTATGGTGAGACGAATCCTGAGCTAACCTTAGCCAACTAAGGGCAAAGGGACAAGGCAGCCACAGCCGGGCCACTTTGGGGGCAGCCGAACAAGGGCTGCAGTACGGCTGAGTCGCTCACCAGCCCTATTTCTACTCCTCTGCTGGCTTCTCCACTAGAGAGAGCAGAGTGGCCCCCCTCCATCCTGTCCGTGCTGATGTCCCTTCCTGGGTGTCTGAGCGAAGGAGAGAGAAGTCTTCTTTCTTCTAGTCCAGCTCAACGAGACCTGGGCAAGTCTGCCTGGCCAGGGGTCGTTGCTCTGCCCACCGCTCACAGTGCCCCTGCGGCAGGTGGCTGAGGTGCTCCGAGCTGCACTCAGACTTGACTCAATGGTGCCTAACAACAAAACAACATGTAATTCCAAGCAAATTCTGTCCATGATGACTTTCGAGAGCCCCCAGTCACGGACCACCCTGTACAGGTGGCAGGCTCAGAGGGAGCAGATATGAATTAGGCGGGCTCACTGGTCTCCACTCCCGCATGAGCTAATACCAAGTCCTTGCTAAGCCTGACTCAGGGATCCAGGGTTCAAGTCCCAGCACCAGTACTGACTAGCGATGTGACTTTAGAATGATCATTTTCTCTCTATATATCTCAATTTCTTTAATTTAAAAATGGGAATAGTGATGTCCACCTCAGAGGAATGTTGAGTTAAATGAGTTGTTGTTGTTGTTGTTGTTGTTGTTGTTAGGTGCCATCAAGTTGGTGTCTGAGTCATAGCAACCCTGCACATAATAGGTGAAACACTATTGCCAAGTGCTTCTCTGCTATTCATAGAGTTTTCAATAACTGTTTTTTGGGAGTGGGTTGCCGGGTCCATCTCCCATGCCTATAGCACCTGTTGTGCCTAGGTACTAACCTGGGTTCCCAGGTACTAATCCAAGTGCTAACCAAGCCCAACCCTACTTAGCTTCTGAGATCTGATGGGATCGGACGCCACAGTGGTATGACTGCAGGCTAGTTAAATGAGTAGATATAGTAAAACAGTACCCAATACAGCTGCACTGATGTTAGCTCATGTTATCATGACTGTTTCATTCCTTCATTTATTTATAAACCTAGAACCTCACACATAGTGGGCCAGTGCTGTACCACTGAGTTGTATCTCCAGCTCCTTTTTTATTTTCTTTATGTTGAGACAGGGTCGTGCTAATTTGCAGAGGCTGCCTGTGGCCTCAAACTAATCCTCCTGCCTTAGCACTCAGTCCCTGGGATTATAGGCATACATCATAGTGCCTGCATTTTCTTTCTATTGTTATAAAGAGCTATGCCTCTCTCTCTCTCTCTCTCTCTCTCTCTCTCTCTCTCTCTCTCTCTCTCTCTCTTTCCCTCTCCCTCTCTCTTTCTCTCTCTCTTTCTCTCTCCAGTACTGGAGTAGGTTGAACCCAGGGCTTCGGAGATACTTTTACTTTGCAAATGATCTATCACTGGACTGCACCCCCAGCCTATTTTTCTTTCTTTCTTTCTTTTATTTTTATTTATTTATTTGATTATGCAGGCAGCCTCTGGCCCCAAACTGGTAATCCTCCTGCCTTAGCCTCCCATGTCTCTAGGATTATAGGCATGTGCCACAGCTCCCAGAGAGCTCATCTTGTCACGGTACCTCCAGAAGCTATTAAGCAAAAGGTAGAGCCAAGATTCTTCTCGAGGCTCCAAAGGAGGTATGACATCGTCTCTCTCCTGAGAATGTGGGGCCCTTCCCCACCCTCCTCCTGCACTGGCAGGCTGTGCTGACCTCCGTGGTTGTTGTTGTTAGGTGCCATCGAGTCGTGTCCAACTCATAGCGACCCTCATAGGGTTTTCAATGGCAGATTGTTTTCGGGATTGCCTTGGGAGTGGGTTGCCAGGTCCTTCTCCCATTTTTGCAGTGCTGGGAATTGAACTCGGGACCTCAGAGACTGCAGAATGGTGCTCTACCAACTGAGCTAAATCCCACCCTGACCTCTGTGGAGATGCTGTCAGTCTTCATCTCAGAGCCAGCCCTGGTCCCACGGACCGCACCCCTGCTCAGGCCCATCCAGGTCTTGGGTGTGGCTGGTACCCTTCCTGGGCAGGTGCCCCTCATAAAATACCACTCAAGGAGATACCTCATAAAATACCACCAACCCTTCCTGGTTCGAGCCCCCAATTCCCCCCTAAGTCTTGTCTATTATCCTTTCTATCTGAGTTGCTAATCCTGACTTTCCGCTCTGCCCGCCCCTGGGCAGATGGCTCCGACTGTCCCCTGCTGCTCTTGTGTCTGTTTTGTTCTCCATCCCAAAGACCATGGCCTTCACTTCACCCATCCCTGGGCTACGTCCAACTCTGGCTCATACCAGGGTCAGACATGGTCTTTGACTTTAAGAGATTCCTTGTCTGTTACAGTGTCATATCCTAGGCTTTCGACAGGACATGGCTGCCCCTGGCTTCACCATGTCCACATGGAGTAGGACGCAAGGCTGTGGTGGCAGAGGGGAGGGGATCTGGACGCTATAGAGATGAGGGACAGCAGATGCAGAACATCTGTGGAGGTTCCCTTTGCAGTGACCGCTGAGGTCAGTTCGCCCTGTCTCTATCATCCAGTGAGCACCTTGCCCCAGAAGCTGGACTCACATCACCTAAATCTGATACTGAGCTGGAGAATTGGTTTGGCCACGCCTCCTCCTGCGGCTGGCTGGTGTGTGGTTAGGGAACTGAGTTAATAATGCAGTCAGGGCTTAAAGCAAGAACCACCTTCCCTGAGTTTGCGGATAGACTTACAGGTGAACTTTCATTGGTGTGACTTTGGAGTCCGTGACCTCGGTCTCGCTGCCTGGCTGCTTTGAGCTTCCCTTTCTCCTCTGTCAAAGGAAGGGTTGGGCCCCATGGTGTCCCATGGCTGTGGGAGCCCAGTCTGCTCGCAGACCAGCGTGTTCCCTCCGAGCTGCAGGTGTAGCTTGGGCACCAGGCCTGGGGCTCCGAGCGGGGACTGGGCTGGCACCTGCCTGCTCTATTCTCAACTCAGCCTGATGCTGGACACATGGTGTTCGCTGGCGGACACACAGTGACCACAGAGCGGCCCTGGTCAGCTCACCTGAGCGGAGGAGTAGAGAAGGACGCTGACATCATGGGCCAGACCCCCTGGGCGAGTTGGCTTTTATTCTCAGCATGTCTCCAGGTACTTCCTTCCCTGCTTGATGGGGACTAAGTTTCAAGAATTCATCTATGGCTGGGCATGGTGGCGCATGCCTAAAATCCCAGCGGCTTGGGAGGCAGAGGCAGGAGGATCGCAAGTTCGAGACCAGAGGCAGTCTGAGTAACTTAGCGAGACCCTGTCTCAAAAAGTAAAATAATGGGCTGGGGGTGCAGCTCAGTGGTACAGCACTTGCACAGCATGCAAGCGCAAGGCTCTGGGTTCAACCGTCACTACCACCAAAAACAAAACAAAACAAAACAAAAAAAAAAAAAAAAAAAAAAGAAAGAAAAATAAAAGAATTCATCTATGAAGGTCAGTTCCAAGAACTCCTACATAAATCAGCCCTCTGACTAAAGCCCATTCCCACCTCCCACCCGCAACCCAAGATCTGGGAGGATCCCAGACCAGTAGCAGGACAGAGCCTGGCCTTCGCTGACGGCTGTGCATGGTCAGGCCCAAGGGAGAGGGCATTGGTCTATTCCCAGCCTCCCCACCTGCCATTATAGTTCCCAAATGAGCCCAGGAGTCCCACCAAAGCAGTGACAAGCAGGTCTGAAGAGCCAGTCGTCCCTTTCTGCCCCACTATGCTACATGCAAAGTTTTATATTGTTTATATAATAGAACCTCACGTGCCTGTCAGCTCAGCGTGCTGTGGGGGCTCGGGTGTTGCTGTGATGCTGAAAGCTATGCCACCGGTATCTCACATACCCGCAGGTCCCCCATGGTGGACAGGTTTCAGCTGAGCTTCCAGACTAAGACAGACTAGGGAGAAGGACCCGGCAGCCCACTTCCAAAACAACTAGCCATTGAAAACCCTATGAATAGCAGAGGAGCACTGTGAAATAAAGTGCTGGAAAATGAGCCCCCCAGGCTGCAAGTCATTTAAGAAACACCTGGGGAAGAGCGGCCTCTTCAAAGTAGAGTCAACCTTAATGATGGGAATGGAGTAAAGGCCCTGGGACCTCTATTAGCTGATGTGACACCACTCAAAATGACAGGAAACAGTGGCGTTAACAGAGTGCTCAAACATAAAAATATCATGTGCATGGCACAGTGCTAATGTTTCCTTCAGTTATACATCGGGTCCGTTTGAGTCAGACTCGACTCCATGGTGCCTAACAACAAAACAACATGTAATTCAAAGCAAATTCTGTCCATGATGACTTCCAGTGCCACACCCCTAAGATGGCGATCTCTCCCTGGAGCTTATTCCACACTGTTGTGTTGTTGTTAGGTGCCGTTGAGTCAGTATCCAACTCATAGAGACCCTCATAGGGTTTTTAATGGCTGACTGTTTTGGGATTACCTTGGAAGTGGATTGCCAGGTCCTTCTCCCATTTTTGCGGTGCTGGGAATTGAACTCGGGACCTCAGAGACTGCAGCGCAGTGCTCTACCAACTGAGCTAAATCCCAGCCCCCTATTCTACACTGGGGAATCATTTTCTATTCTCCCCACTAACCCTGGGATGAAACAGAGCAGACACTGCTATTCTCCTGTGAGAAGCTATGCTGAGACCCAGAGAGTTTCTCCCACGGAAGAGGACATGTCTCCCTCCCACTGAGCTGCACTCGAGCCTCTGTGCAGATACCTTGCCCGGTCTTTCCTTCCTTCACACCACAGGTACTGAGTGAGCACCAGCTATGTGCTGGTGGCTATGGAGCCCAGTGACCAAAGAGTTCCTTCTCTCAGAGAGTTTGTATGCTGGTAAGAGGGAAAGAGCAAATAAACAAAGATATGAGTGGGAAACCAGGAAGGAGCCATGGGGACCTGGTGCCCTGGTTGTTAAATGTTGTTGTTAGGTGCCGTTGAGTCGAGTCCGACTCATAGCAACCCTCATAGGGTTTTCAATGGCTGATTATCTCAGGATTGCCTTGGGAATGGGTTTGCCACGTCCTTCTCCCATTTTGTGGTGCTGGGAATAGAACTCAGGACCTCAAAGACTGCTGAGCAGCACTGTACCAACTGAGCTAAATCCCAGCCCTGGATGTTAAGTGGCGAGTCTGCAAATGGTGTCAAGCGGGAAGGACTAAGGCTATGTAAGGTGTTAGCTGAGGGCTTGCAGTGAAGTGGAGAGGCAGGAGGAGGGGACCTCACTGTTGGTGTCTGTGTGCTGGTTGACTTCCAAGGCCTTTGATCTCCTTGTACCACATGAAGGAAGGCTGGGTCAGTAGCTCAGGAAGTTGGTGGAGGCCGAGGCCATTGGCTGGTCCCACATGTTGAGACCCCTGTGGTTGGAAGCTTCCACAGAAAACATGATTTACAAGGGTGTCTTGATCGAGAAATCTGTTTGGTTTGTTAGAAGTCCATAACATGAAAGGAAATTTAGCAAAGAAGTAGGCAATTTTCACATTGAAGAATGCTGTTAGGTTGTAAATAGGTTTCCCGGTGTGTTATGTCTAACATAACACATTCTCTAAGAATGAAATCTGAGCTGTAACTACTTCGGTTTCTTTCAGAGGAACTTTGTCAAATAGAGCGTGTTTCCAATACAAGTCTTGATTAATTTAAACCAGTACCAGCCCCAAGTATTTGTGTAGCACAGATAGCTCTGGACTATGCCAGCGTGCATGTGGTGCGAGTCCACATAACTGACTATAAAGGGTGGAGAGTCACCTGCAGCCGTAGCCCTGTGGCATCCGATCCCGTCAGATCGCGGAAGCTAAGCAGGGTCAGGCCTGGTTAGTACTTGGATGGGAGACTGCCTGGGAACACCAGGTGCTGTAGGTTTGGGAGAAGGACCTGGCAACCCCCTCCCAAAAATCAGTCCGCCATGTAAAACCCTATGAACAGCAGAGAAGCACTGATAATAGTGTTTTGCCTGTTGTACGTAGGGTCACTATGAGTCGGACACTGACTAGCTGGCACCTGACAACAGTGCCAGATTGCATGCAATGCAAGTCCTCGTAACTGACCGTAAAGGATGGAGAGTTAGTAATTTCCAGATGAAGTATATTGTTGTTGTTGTTGTTAGGTACCCTGGAGTCCTGTCCGACTCATAGCAACCCTTATAGGGTTTTCAATGGCTGATTATTTCAGGATTGCCTTGGGAGTGGGTTGCCAAGTCCTTCTCCCGTTTTTGTGGTGCTGGGAATTGAACTCGGGACCTCAGAGACTGCAGAGTGGCGCTCTACCAACTGAGCTAAATCCCAGCCCAGATGAAGTCCATGGGTAGTTTTTATTCTCAGTTGCTTTGCAAGAAGCAAAATGAAGGAACCGGTTAAGGGTAAGCTGTGCCCCCTCCCTGGGTTTGTGGAGACCACCCGAGCTGTCCCCGCAGCAAAGGTGACACTGCCTTAAACGTGCCTCTCTCAAGCCCTTCCTCCCCATCTGCTGTCCCTTCTTTTATTGCCCTCAGCCCCTCTCACCTCCTTTCATTCTTCTCTGTTTTCCAGGCTCATTTTTTGGTTTTGTTTTGTTTTTGTTTTTTGGTACTGGCTGGCCCTGTGACCCAGCAAATACCTGGTGTCTCCCAGCTGCCCATTTCAGCAGATAAACCCCGTCACTGAAGGAGACAGAAGCAGGGTTCCCATGGCAGCGGATGCCAGCTCAGCTTTGCTCTGGGCTCACCGGAGAACCACGCAGCCAGCACAGCGAGTGGGGTGTGGGTCTGGGAATCAGCCGGCCTCCTGCCAATTTGCTGGCTGGGAGAGCCTGGGAGAGCCGCTGGGCTCCGCGGTGCTCAGCGCTTGGTCACCCACGTTCTCTGGGAAATGAGCAGGTGTCCCCTGGAGTCTGTGCACATCAAAATCCTGAGGCCCCACCGTGGGCCTCTGAGGCTTGTTTACCCAGAGACGTGGGCCTGCTGTTCCAGGTGTCTGGATTCCCACACCTGTTCTCCACTGCCCTGCTGCTCATAGACAAACGTAAAACTTTGCCATTTCTGTTTGTCATTTTCTTTGGGTGAGAAATGGTCAGCTATTTATGCCCAGGGGATTTGAATCCAGGTGTTGGAGGTTGATGCCAAATGAGGGGGTGAACCCAGGCAGGTTTCTCACTTCCCTGGGGTTCTGTTTCCCCACAGGACATGGAGGTAACGAGAACATCAACCTGATGTGGTTGGGGGAGCAGACGCTCTGATCCATTGACAGGGCAGGGCAGTGAGTGGGAAGGAAGGGAGGCAGGGAGGGAGGAAGGAAGGAAGGAAATGGAAGGAAGGGAGGGGGCAGGAGAGGAAGGGACAGAGAGGGGAGGAAGGAAGGACAGTAAGACCATGGTGAAAACAGACAACTTAGATTGCACCATCCTGGCCTTTCACACGTTCTGTTGGGCAGTGGGAGCTACCTTCTGATTGGTGCCAGGCAGCTCTGTAGCGTGGCGTGGTGTGGTGTGGCATGGCATGGCTTGGTGTGGTCTTGTGTGGCGTGGCTTGGTGTGGCGTGGTGTGGTGTGGCTTGGTGTGGCATGGTGTGGCGTGGCTTAGTGTGGTATGGTGTGGTGTGGCGTGGTGTGGCATGGCATGGCAGGCCTTCATCACCCAACAGCCTCCATGGGAGGTTAATCCTCAGGCTTTCTACTGGGTCTCTTGTGTCTCATTGTGAGCCTGGAAGACCCAGGTCTTCCGGCCTCTAAGAGTGAGGCTGCCCATGCTCACAGACCCACTGGGCCATGCTCTGCCTCCCTTAGACTTTTCCTCCAATCATGTTTCTTCCTCACTGCAAGCCTGTCCCCTGCAGATCCATCCATAGCCCCAAGGTGAAGGAACTGAATCTTGTTTATCTCACTAGAGACTCAGCCCTAGAGTGATTGCGAGGTGCTCATTCTGTGCTGATCCCACTCCGTCTGCCTTCCAGCTCTTCCTCCGCCCTCTCCTCCTCTCCCCTCTTCCTTCTCCCACCAGCACTTCTTCTGCCAGACCCTCTTCTGTATTTCTTCATCCCTGTCCCCTCCCGTCCACCGGGGCCCATTCTTCACCCCACGGCTTCGTCTCTACTTCAGTGAGGTTGAAATTGGTGGTGATTGAATAATTGTGCAGGACGAGGGTTTAATTCTTGAAGAGAAACAGGACTGAGCCCTGGGTGGCACTGGCCTGGGGCTGACGAAGGCCAGGAGTTGACATTCGTGGACGAAGTGTGCTTCCATCCACTTAACTCCATCTCTGCCTGCCCTCGCAGCAAAAGCAACTCGGGATGAATTCCAAGGACATTTCTGAGGGGTCTTCCTGGTTCCCAGCCTCTGAAATGACAGCAAACACTATATTTGAGTCAATCATTTGCCCATGGAAAGACCTATGGATGCCTGGATGTTCAATAAGGCAAAATCTCATTAACTAATTTTTTTTTTTTTTTTTGGCACTGGAGGTTGAACCCAGGGCCTCGCGCCTGCAGGCTCTGCAAGCGCTGGACCACTGAGCTGCACCCTCAGCCTATTTTGTTACTTTTTTGAGACAGGGTCTGGCTAAGTTATGCAGACTGCCTCTGGTCTTGAACTTGCGATCCTCCTGCCTCAGACTTCCAAACTGCTGGGATTATAGGAGTGCGCCACCGCGCCCAGCTCTACTAAATTTTTATTTAACTATTGCTTAATATGGAGTCATTTCTCAGCTAAAATGTTTTATGGTTGCATTATTCTTAACACTTAATGGTGTCCATCATACAAAAATGGGGTCATGGACCTGCTACAGGAGGCAGAATTTTGGCTCCTGCGCTCTTTGTCCCTTGGTGCGATACCACGAATATGCATGCAGGTAGCCAAGGGGGTTCTGCAGATGGAGTCAAGGCTGGGAAGGGATCCTGGATTGTCTCAATGGACTCAGCTCCATCTATAATTATATATATATATATAATTCAGCTATAATTCTCAGCTATAATTATGCCTCCACCTCCCGAGCCGCTGGGATTACAGGCGTGCGCCACCTCGCCTGGCTTGTGAAATCTTTATCTCATTGTACCTGTCTGTGCATCTGTGTGAGTGCGTCTGTCTGGGTCACTGCATGTCCGGGTCTTTGTGTGTATGAGTGTGTCTCTGTGTGTGAGGATGTGGTATATTTGTGTGTCCAGAGTCACCATGTAAAATGAAATATTCGAGAAGCTCTGCCCTGTTCGATCCTGCAGATCCCAACCCTTTGCCTGGGCCTGTCTGATGCCCAGGTTCTCCTGCCAACAAATTTATGTTGGTCTCCCATGCTGTAGGGACACCATGTAAGGAATCTAGCAGATAGGGTGGGATAGGGTTTTCGGGGACATACTTCCTTCCATCTGTTGTTGTTGTTAGGTGCCGTGGAGTTGGTATCCGACTCATAGCGACCTTCATAGGGTTTTCAATGGCTGACTGCTTCGGGATTACCTTAGGAGTGGATTGCCAGGTCCTTCTCCCATTTTTTTGCGGTGCTGGGAATTGAACTCGGGACCTTAGAGACTGCAGCCCAGCACTCCACCAACTGAGCCAAATCCCAGCCCCCCCTCCTTCTATCTGGGAACCTGCAAAATATGCCAGTAGAAATCCTTTCCATTCCATAGGGACTAAATTTCTTTTGGCATTTTCCAGAGCTGTATGCACACGCAACATAGGAAGGGGGCTATGGATGCTGAGCAATGGCTGTCTTATGAAATCAACTATTGGTTTTGGGGGTCAATAATGCTGCTGAGATAAAGAACCCCCCTTCAAAATTAGACTCACCAGGGTACTATGGGGAAGAAGAAGACAATCTGCGACATTGCACACTTAGAGGAAGGAAGCGGGAGAGGCAGAGCTGGGTGTGCGACTCTCAGATGCGGAGGTGGTAATGAAGCAGTCGAGAGCACGGCAGGACTCCCAGGGAGCCTGAGAATGGGGAGCGTCCTCGCGTCTCAGAGCTGTTGACGTTGCACAGATGGGCGCGGCCCCTGACCACGGACCCCACACTCGAGTGTGATTGGGACTCACTGGAGGATGGGGCGCTGCCTTTCCTCCAGCAAAGGGATCTGTGTTTCTTTACGGACTTTATAAAGAATCGTCTTTGATATGGAGAACTCATGTGGGGCTTAAGGGAAGAGTTCTTTTCTTACCCAGCTCCGAGATGCCAGGCGATGGTGGAGTCACAATGGACCCCAAGTGCCTTTGTGGTAAGAAGGAAATCAGTCAATGGTACATGGGTCATTCACAGCGTTGATGGAAGCTCAGAGTGGATGGAAAATTAGCGCTAAGGCCGTTAGAAAATGTTGTTACGTGTACCATGGACGGAGGAAGAATGGAGCTCAGAGAGAGGAGGGGGAACCCCCTGCCAGTCTCTGTCAGAGCCAAGGCTAAAGCATGTGGCCCTGAGACCCAGTCTAGGGCCCTACCTGTGAGGCCAGCTGCCCGTCATGGAGCAGACCCCTCCCTTTCACCCGCCATACTGCTTAAAGAGTCTTGTTGTTATTTTGTGCCATTGAGTCGTATCCAACTCATGTTTTGTTGTTGTTAGGTGCCATCGAGTCGGGTATCCGACTCCTAGCGACCCTCATAGGGTTTTCAATGGCTGACTGTTTCAGGATTGCCTTGGGAGTGGGTTGCCAGGTCCTTCTCCCATTTTTGGGGTGCTGGGAATTGAACTTGGGTCCTCAGAGACTGCAACACAGCGCTCTACCAACTGAGCTAAATCCCAGCCCATCCAACTCATAGCGACCCTCATAGGGTTTTCAATGGCTGACTGTTTCAGGATTGCCTTGAAAGTAGGTTGCCAGATCCTTCTCCCATTTTTGGGGTGCTGGGAATTGAACTTGAGTCCTCAGACTGGAACACAGTGCTCTACCAACTGAGCTAAATCCCAGCCCGTCCAACTCATAGCAACCCTTATAGAGTTTTCAATGGCTGAGTGTTTCAGGATTGCCTCAGGAGTGGATTGCCACCTCCTTCTCCCATTTTTATGGTGCTGTGAATCGAACTCAGGACCTCTGAGACTGCAGAGCAGTGCTCTACCAACTGAGCTAAATCCCAGCCCTTAAAGAGTCTTCAGGGTAAACAAAACCTCAGTCCAGATCCAGAGAGGGAGTTTTAAGTCTTGATGATACTTCACCCCCACAGAAGGTAGAGTTTGCATATTTCTGCTTCATGCGCTTGGAAGAGCACAAGGTCGTTGCTAACTTGAAGGCAAAGCCTCTATACAGACAACATCCTGCAATTACCAGCGAGAGCTCAGCATCCGCCCTGTGCTCAGGAAGCAGAGAAGCCTTTGTTGAACCAACTCTGAAAACAGCCGCAGCCTCAGAGGCTAAAGTGCTGTCCTGCTGACCACCGTGTTTTCATTTATTTATTTTGGCTTCTGTCTTCAGTGCCGGGTCACAAAGCCCCAAACCACAGGAAGGCAGAAATGCACAACAAATGGGCTTTCTCTGCGCGTCTCTCGCCATCACGTCATCGTTTTAATAAGTCATGCAAGAGGAAGACGCTGCCAAACGCCAGCGCCAGCGGAGGCTCTCGGGTTCAGTGCGCTGCACGGTAAAGAAGAGTAGTGAGAAGGGTCTGCTGACAAAGGGACCTTCAGGCACAGACAGACACCGACTGAAAGGACTCACCAGGGAGGGCTGTGTCCAGAAACTTGTGCTATGGTAGGATTAGGCAGTTTGCGAAGACCCTTGACCGTTGGTTACCCCGCTGTGGCAGCCGTGTGTGGTTTATGTTGGAGGTGCCCATGGCTGGGGATGGCCCCTGTCTTTGGAACAAGAAGAGAAGAAATGGCCCCGGCCTGGGGAGAGGGAGAGGGTAGCACAGCCGCCAGCAGCGGGGATCGGCGCCATGCTTTAAGACAGACCCCAGCACGTGGCAGGGCCCTGAGGCAGGCAGGTGGGGCCGGAGCTTCAGGCCCAGCTGCTGCCCAGTTCTGCCCACCAGCCTGGCACAGACGCAGCAGGGCGCCCACACGTAAGGGCGGTGGCCCATGAAATGGCATGGCCACCGCCTAGACCCATGGGACCTCTACCCCACCACACCAGCAGTGGGTGTGGCCATCTCTTCCTTTCTCCTGAGTCCAAGCCCTGACTTGGCTCCAGACGTGTGAGCCCCCTTGGTCCTCAGGCTTTCTGACCGGCCACGGGGGGCAGGTGGCCTTTGGGTCCCTTTCATCTCCTTAACGTCTAGAAACTGGCCCCGGGCTGGTCAATTTACTGTAGTCTCCCACTCTGTGGCATCTCAGTCACTTCCAGATCACTTGGAACAAATACACTTCATACCAGTCAATTAAGGTGAAAATCCACGGAGGCAGCCTCTATCGTTTATTTAAAATATCAATAAAATCTTAACGTTATTTGATACAATTTAAGCTGAAGATTACGTGAGAGTTCATGGTTTATCCACAGCCTCCTAGAAAGATTTGGACTGAAGAGGTTTGGGGTTAAAAGACCTTTTTATACAGAAATAGGAGGGAGTTCAGGATGTACTAAAAATATGGCTAACCAAATATTTGTATTCGTGTTAATATTTTTGAAATTTTAAAAGCATTCCCCTTTCCCAAAACACTGAGATCCATAAACGCCCCATGTGGGTGTGAGGGGTGCACAAAGCTGAACCCAGGGCCTTGCTCATGTTGGGCAAGTGCTCTACACTGAGCTGCACTCCTGTGTTCCTTTTACTTTTTATTTCGAGGCGCCATCTTGCTAGATTGCACAGGCTGCCTCTGGCCTTGAACTTGCCATCCCCTTGCCCCAGCCTCCTGAGTCTCTGGGATTACAGGTGTGCACCACGGCCCCAGATTGAATGTCCCGTTTTTTAAGTGGCTGACCAAACCAAAATATTATAAAATTAACAGAATCTGTTTCTTTTTTTAACAGAAAAACTCTCATATAATGAAGGGTCAGAAACCTACATTTTCTTACCCACGCTTTCAGCGCCTGAAAGTTGCCTGTGATGCTAAGTTGCTCCATGGTTTCTGGTGTTATAAATCTGCCATGCCTCCCTTCCCCAAATCCTATAAATCCAGGTTCCTATTAGTTTTATCAGCCATCAATTAAATATTAACTAGCTCCTCTTGGTCTCTAGCCCATAGGTCTTATTTACAAGATCTTTACAGGGGACTTCTAGAAACCCTGCCAGTTCAAATGCATTGCCTTGGCATCCTTCAGTCGGCGGGACCGACTCCTGGAACTCAATGTTGCTTAACTTGCGATTCTCTTAAGTGGAAAGCCGGAGAACTCCTCGCTCCGGTTCCACGCTGCCATGATCAATATGCGACATGCCCATCGGATGCGTTTCGATTCCCAAATACAAGGGCGTGCCCCTTGAAAACTGCTGTGAGTGCTTCTGAATTCCAGGAAAACTTCTACTCATCACATTACGACCATTTCTTTATCTGGCTCTTCCTCTCCTATAACCTAATCTGCTGCCTTTCACAGAAGAGAGGGACGCTGCCCTCGAGACATTGGGGACAAGGTATAATTGGAGACCTATTAGAAAGTCTGCCCAGCCGGGTGCGGTGGCTCACGCCTGTCATCCCAGTGGCTCGGTAGGTGGAGGCAGGAGGATCGCAAGTTCAAGACCAGAGGCAGTCTGTGTAATTTAGCGAGACCCTGTCTCAAAAAGTAAAAAAAATGGGCTGGGGGTGCAGCTCAGTGGTCCAGCACTTCCAGAGCATGCAGGCGCGAAGTCCTGGGTTCAACCCCCAGTACCACAAAAAAAAAAAAAAAAGATAAAAAAAGTCTGCTCAACCCACCCCTCTTCACCTGCCCCAGGCCCTACTATACCCCCTCCCAGGGCCTGCTCTGGAGCCAGGAATTTCCATGTGCTCTGTGGGCTGCTGGTAGCCATCACTGTCTCCAGAATGGACGGCAGCTATAGAAACAAACAATCAGCAGTGGCCTCCAGTGAAGATCTGAGGTCTCCTGTCTTGGTTCAGTTTTCTTCAGGGAGCCCAGTCTATTCATGTGTACCCATGGCAGCAAGGCCACAGCTTGCTTCATCAGGACATTCGCTGCCTGGAGTGGGACAGCTTGTGGATACCTTGCCTCTCTATATGGCCTTGGGTTGGGTCTGGGCCAGCGAAGGGTGATCTTGCCTGGATTCAGGAGATTGGACAAGCCAATCTTCTCCCCTGTTGTTGTTGTTGTTGTTAGGTGTCGTCGAGTCAGTATCTGACTCATAGCAACCGTCATAGGGTTTTCAATGGCTGATTGTTTCGGGATTGCCTTGGGAGTGGATTGCCTGGCCCTTCTCCCATTTTTGTGGTGCTGGGAATTGAACTCTGGACCTCAGAGATGGTAGTGCAGTGCTCTACCAACTGAGCTAAATCCCAGCCCCAATCTTGTCCCCTAGAAGTTGTGAAATGCCATTGTGCACTGACCCCTTTTCTGGGCTAGTTCTTGATTGCTGAGGGAGACAGCAGATGTAGGAGACAGCTCTACACATTGTAGGATGGGCTGGCTAACAACCTGCTCTAAGATCCCAGGGTTCCACAAAGAAACGTCCATTCTCCTTCTGGCCACAGGTCCTTTGCTGGTGTACAAGGGGGCTCTGCACCCCCTCACGCTATCACACCATCAGAGAGCAGAAAGCTATAGCACATTTCATGATGGCAGTTCAAGGCACTAACTCTTCCATGACCTGCTGCTTCCTTCCACCACTCATGGACCAGAACTGTCACATGGTCCCACCCAACCACCAAGGGTCACGATTGATGATATCATCCTTGCCCAGACGAGGTGGGCCAAAACTCTTTGGCCACCAGCACGGCTTACACACAAAGGATGATGTGATGGATTTCTGTGGGGAGAGCAGGGGCAGCCTGCTTCCAAGAGAGGGTGTCACCACTCTCCGTGGTTACAGAGAGGTCTGCCCTGTGTCCCCCTGGGGCACTCCGGGGCCCAGTGCATCGCCACCACTGCCAACATGGAGGACGCGCATAGCCACATGCTGTGTGAGTTAGCAAGACTTTGACTCAAAATAAAAAAGTAAAAACGGAGTGGGGGTTGCAGCTCAGTGGTAGAGCATTTTTTTTATTTTTTACTTTTTTTTTTTTTTAACTTTTCAGACTTTATTAATGATGAGGGCAGTTATATAGAGCATGGCTCTAGCTAGAGTCCAGCTAGGGTGTTTCCAATACGAAATGTCCAGCAGAAAAGAATTAGTCATCTTTATTTTCTATACAACCAATCAGCTTCCGTTTATTTTTGTATCTGTGGCTGAACCAAAGGCTCATCCAATGGTGACAATGAAAAGCCTAGTAAGAAAGAGTGAATCCAGTTAAAGCCGACATGTGCTTCGGGGCAGGAAGGTCTGCACGTTCCTGGGGAATGTGGGCGCCCTCAGGTCCTCGCAGCCCGTCTCGCAGCCATGCCTCAGGGGCCGATGCTCGGTTCTCATCCTTCCTTCCTCGGCACCCTTCACTTCAACGCCGTGTCCTTCCTGCGGTCTTCTCTTCCTGAGTCAGAGCAGACTGACTACAAGGCTTCTGCACTGATCTCTGATGTCATGTCCCAGCTCAGGAGCGTTTCGCCGTGGCCCCGCCTGAGCCCCTACCTCTCAGCCCTGCAGGTCCTTAGCGCTTTTCCTCTATCCTTCCTCCCTTGCTGCTTTCGGTTCAATGAAGCCAATTTGTCTGAAGCCCTTTGGGGCCTTCCTGTCCCCCTTGCCTGCTTCTGCGCCACCTCCTCAGTGTCAGCTCTCGCCGTGCTGACAGACCTACAGGGGCGTGTCCCCAAACCACTGTGTCCACTCCCTGTTTCCATGGGGTCAGCAGAGGCTCTCTAGGTGCCAACATGCTATTGTCGTTCACTGCCATGAGAAGGGGGGTACGTAGTGAGTCAGAGGCACCGTGGAGACGAGGCTTATGGTTTTCCTTCCTTCCTTTTTCTTTCTTCTTTCCTTCTTTCCTTCCTTCCTGCCTGCCTTCCTTCCTTTCTTTCTCTCTCTTTCTTTCTCTCTCCCTCCCTCTTTCTTCCTTCTTTCCTTCCTTCCTTCCTCTCTCTCTTTCTCTCTCTCTTCCTTCCTTCCTTCCTATCTTCTTTCTTTCCTTCCTTCCCCCTCCTTCTTCCTTCCTTCCTTCCTTCTTTTCTTCCTTCTATTTTTTTTTGCATTTGGGGGTTGAACCCAGAGCCTCACACATACTTTGCAAGTGCTCTACCACTGAGCTGCACCCCCCCACACCCAGTTTTTACTTTTTTATTTTGAGCCAGAGTCTCACTAAATTACATAGGCTGCCTCAGGCCTCAAACTAGCAATCCTCCTGCCTCCATCACCTGAGTGGCTGGGATTCCAGGCGTGCGCCACTGTATGCACTCCTGGTTTCCTATAGAAGTCAGAATGTGAATTTAGCTATTTCCACATGTCCAATCCTTCCTGCTAAATTTCTTTCTTTCTTTCTTTCTTTTTTTTTTTTTTTTTTTTTTTTGCAGTACTGGTATTGGACCCAGGGCCTCGCGCTTGCATGCTCTGCAAGTGCTGGACCACTGAGCTGCACCCTGAGCCCATATTTTTTTACTTTTTGAGACAGGGTCTTGCTAAGTCACACAGACTGCCTCTGGTCTCAAACTTGCGATCCTCCTGCCTCCACCTCCCAAGCCGCTGGGGTTACAGCATGCACCACTGCACCTGGCTCTTCCTGCTAAATTTCTGAAAAGCCAGAAACACCTCCGGGGAGTCACTCTTCCAATGTGGCGATGCAAACACCCCAAATGTGCCCAGATGCACTCAGTCACTGTCTCTCAGCTCCCTCCTCCTCTCCCTCCTTCCTTCCTTAATTAGTGTGTGCATAGGCCCCACCCTACTCCAGGTACTGAGTCAGGGACTAAGAAGTCAGGGCCCCCCCTCTGCCCCTGAGGAGCTCATAGGCATGTGGGAGGAACAGCAAATAATTAAGGCACCCCAACCCAGGACCATCAGCCCCCTAAGTGCAGACCTGGCATCCACCTGGTTATTTCAGACCCATGATGTGCCATAGTCCTTTGGCAGAGAGTTGGAGCCCAAAACCCGGGTGCCAAATGGACCACTGAACAGCAGGCTGTCAGAGGTTGGTGTAAGGAATGACAGCTCTGTCCTCTGCACACTGCTTCTCTCTGATGGGCACTGAGCTACTGGAGGGGTGTGACTTGCTCCTCCATGTCCTGAACGCGGTTCAGTACCACTCTGAAACCTCCCTGTTTTCCGAGCATAAGGCTAAGTGCATCATGGCCAAATCTCTGAGCAGCCAGGCTTGTTGTTGTTGTTGTTAGGTGCCATCGAGTCAGTATCCGACTCATAGCGACCCTCACAGGGTTTTCAATGGCTGACTGTTTTGGGATTGCCTAGGGAGTGGATTGCCAGGCCCTTCTCCCATTTTTGTGGTGCTGGGAATTGAACTCGGGACCTCAGAGACTGCAGCGCAGCGCTCTATCTACTGAGCCAAATCCCAGCCCCCAGCCAGGCTTAGCCATCAGCAATCAGCCTTCATCAGCACACTGGACATAAAACCCTGCCCCTTATTATGCCAGGCATGTGCCTGCTGGGCAGACCCAAAAAGAAGTGAGGGCTACATCGGCAGAAACTGCTGCCCCGTCAGCATGCCAGCCCTGTACCCGAATGCCGTGAGACCCAAAACAAAAGCAGGGACTCGCCAAGGCACCGTGGGGACCCCCAGCCCCAGGCTGGGCATTTTGACCCCAGTGTCTGTCTGTCTGTCTTGGAGCAGAACCCGAGGTAAGACCCAAAACAAAAGCAGGGACTCGCCAAGGCACCGTGGGGACCCCCAGCCCCAGGCTGGGCATTTTGACCCCAGTGTCTGTCTGTCTATCTTGGAGTAGAACCTGACCTTCCGTCCAGGGGCAGAGGGCCTCTGAGGGAAGAAGAAGCCGGGCTGCTTGGGAAACACCCACTCTCGCCCGGAAGGCCGATCCCTGGGAGTAGGTGGAGGCTCAGCTGCAGTGGGGCGGCTCCCCTCCCCTCTGATCTCCGGAGGCTGCCACTGCCCGGCTCAGCCATTGGCCGCCCGGCGCTCACTGCGAACTCTGTGGTTGTTGGTAAGCACCGGGGAAAGCCGGGGAGTGGTCCGCTGTGAGAGTCCCAGGCTCACCACCCTGGCAGCCACGGGGACCTACCTCCACCTGCGACCAGCGGGGATGAGCGCCTCCACGCTGCCCGGAGTGAACAGATTTAAACGATTCTGGAGGGTGAGTAAAAGGGCACAAACCAATTTACCGAAAAAAAAAAAAAGTTTAATTTCTGAAAAAAGAACAAAATAGCTAAGCTGCAGGGTGAGATGTGCCAAAGATACTCACATTATCTCACCGATCTCCCGCTGAGAGATTCAGTGGGTGTATCTGAAGCCCTGCCAAATGTTTAGGATTTGATTCTAACTCATCTGCAGCCAATGCAGTCAGCAGCCAGTCAGCTTCGGCTATTTGCTCCAAGCACAAGTCTTCTGGGTAAAGCAGGCGAGCTTTGGGGCCGTGGTGGGTTGGGGCACCACAGTTGCAGAGCCCAGATGTTAGTCAATATGTTCTGATTGTAGTCTCGGGGGACAGAGGTGGGTGTGCAGTGTGATGGCTGAGGAATGGAGCCCGGCAAATGAAGTGCACAGGTGTTTGCTTTCAGCCTGACTAGCGTCTGTGGGAAGCCCTCCCTGACCAGGAGGAGGAAAGCTGAGAAAATCAGTAGCTTTCTATCACGCCCGTAAAAGCACCAGAAAGCGCTCAGGCAAATGTGATCTCGAGCCATCCAAAGGGATGGCACAGGCTGCAGACGGTTACCACGAGCCTGGGTGATGGGGCCGTGGGCGCCACGCCGGTTCGCAGGCAGGCAGCTTCTGGAGTTCCTGCTTTCGCCTCTCCTCACGGAATGAGGGGACCCCCATGGGAAGCATTTCTTCCTTCCAGCTCTCAGGGGCTGGGTTCAGATCGACAAGTAAAGAATTCTTTCCTGAGTAGTGACTTGGGACTCAGAGTGATGGCGTGTGTCCGTCTTGCGTGGCATGGGCAGGCCAGATTCCAAGAGTGGTCAGAGCCCTGGGAAGGACGAGGTGGCTCTGAAGTGGGCCCTCAGTGGTCTCTTACACATGTAGAGGAGATTTGGAATACGTGACGGGGAGTTTCCATCTCTAGCTGATGTGAGGTGATTCCGTGATTTTTTTTTTTAAATGCTAGGATCAGCACCCTGCTCATCAGAAATTACATTGTTGGATGAATAAATAACAAACAGCGCAATGAAAACCTTTCTGACTATAGGAAAACTACTTTTCCTCACTGACATTCTAAGTTGTTTAAGAAAGACCTGGAGGAATAGGTCAAGTGCATATTGAGTCATAATACCTATTGATTTAGACTTGTAATGATAATGATGGGCTGGGATTTAGCTCAGTTGGTAGAGCGCTGTGCCGCAGTCTCTGAGGTCCCGAGTTCGATTCCCAGCACTGCAAAAATGGGAGAAGGACCTGGCAATCCACTCCCAAGGCGATCCCAAAACAATTAGCCATTGACCCCTATGAGGGTCGCTATGAGTCGGATACCGACTCGATGGCACCTAACAACAATGATAATGATAGGAATCTGCCAGTGATTTTGACCCTTCTGAAGCAAGGTTCTATGTTCAGCTAGAATAAAGCAAACCAGTGTCTTCCCAAAGCAAAGCATATGCAGAGTACAGAGCTGTGCATTTCTTAGCAAACAAGAAGATACTATGCCGGATAGAGAGGCTGAAGCTCTCTGGAAGCACCACAGAGCTCTGGGCTCTAGTTGGACAGCAGCTGGCTGTGGCTTCTGGGGTCATCCTCTCAACCTGGGCAGTCGCTTCTTTTTCCATCCAGGAAGTGCGTGGTCATCCTCATTTCTAAGACTTAATCTGAACCACATGGCAAACAGATTGCTCTCTGCTCTAAATCCACCGAACATCTGTCTAGGCAGTGCCTGGAGAAGTCTGATTACATTTCTTGTGTCACACTTTTGGTTGGTTGGGGGCTCTTGCGAGTCTCAATCTGTGCTTAGACCTGGCTCCAGACCCTAGAACGTTCCTCAGTGGCGTAGGGGGGATGGCTCAGTCATTGTAGATTTGCGGATGAACAATCAGCTAGTTTACTTCCTATTTTCTCCTTTGCAGACTAAACTTCATTTTGGCCATTGACATGTCCAAATGCTCTGAGAGTGCATTGCAGCCAACTCCCCTAAATTTCAGAAGGACTTTTCATCAGCAGGGTCTAGGAGGGAGGCCCTGAGGCCTCCGTGCCCTCTGAGAGAGATTTCCTTTCCAATACGCAGCCCACACGGTGGGCAAAGGCACCTGGCCCAGGGCCTCAAAATACCCACACCCAAGCCGGCCCTCTGCACCAGAAGGAGGACTTGGGTGGGTCTGAAATGGTGCACAAGATTTCACTGGCCTGAGCTGGGCACAGTGGCGCATGCCTGCAATCTCAGCAGCTCGGGAGGTGGAGGCAGAAGGATCGAAAGTTTGAGAACAGAGGCAGTCTGCGTAACTTAGAGAGACCCTTTCTCAAAAAGTCAAAAAATGGGCTGGGGGTGCAGCTCAGTGGTCCAGCACTTGCAGAGCATGCAGGCACAAGGCCCTGGATTCAACCCACAGTACCAGGAAAAAAAAAAAATTTCACTGGCCTACAACATGGTCCAGATGATGGGGCGGATTATACATAATGTGAGGAATTCCTTAGTTATTTAGGAAATTTAAGAGGGTGATATAATTACTTTGTTTTCTCAACTCTGAATTATTCATCCTCTTTTCAATGGCAGGTTTATGCTGCTAACTCTGGGCTATTACTAATAACTCTTTTAAAACTCAGAGATAGATTAGGAGAAAATGTTAAAGAAATGATCTTAAAGCCTCTTAGTGGAGGATTGCCTTTCCTACTCACACAGCCAAAGCGGAAGCCTTGTGCGGCTTCTCCCCACCCCCCTGTCTCACTTCTTAACCTCATCCTCTCCTGAGCCTGGGCCATGTGGTTCTTCTTGCACCGTGACTCAGTGCAGTGAAAACTCCCACACGCCGTGAGGGTGACTTTGAAGGAAGCTCACCTGGGGTGGTCTTCAGCCAGAATTCCTCTCGAGATGATGGGCACAGAATTTCAGCAACTAGACCCTGGGTACTGGCATGAAGTGAAATTTTTTTGTAGCACTAATTTGATCTCGTTAAAAACAGTGACAGCCTCCCTATGGTTTTAATGGTCTCCCTTAACTAGACATTTCTGTTCGTAGCGAGTGAGAATGAGAAGATTGTTTAAGCAGACCACGACTATTGTACTTGCAACTAGCTGGAAATAGAAAAGTTTTGGAATCTGTGCTTACGTGGCTTTGCTATTGAGATTGCATATCAATCATCAAATGGCTTTGATTTCACCAGAAAATCTGTAAATCTAGTTATTGGATGTGATGTGAGACTATTTGACTGAATGCGTTTTTGACAACTGCTATCTGTGCACTGTAAAAGGTGGTCCAAATGTATAAGAAGAGATAAAATATTGTTTTTCCTTTTCTATGTAAGCTCTATTGTTGTTTCTGATGCTACGAAACAACCTGAACTTGAACAATTAATAATAGTCATAGTTATGAACGGCAGCATGGTATAACAATGAATGTTGTTGTTAGGTGCCATGGAGTTGGGTCCCACTCATAGTGACTCTATGTACAACAAGAAATCCTAGATCAATCCCACTTTCCCCATGATTTGTCCAAATGGTCAGTTTCCCTCCCTAAGCTTTAGTTTCTTCCCCTATAAAATTAGGGAAGAGGGTACAGACGAAATCAGCATGACTCTCTATGTAGTTGTCGTTGTTGTTAGGTGCCATCGAGTCGGTATCTGACTCGTAGCGACCCTATGTACAACAGGCGAAACACTATTGTCAGTGCTTCTCTGCTATTCATAGGGTTTTCGATGGCTCTATGTAGTTAGAGTATTATAATGGCCACGAAAGCCCTTCATCCCTGACTTTTGATGCCCAGACTCTTCCCCATTCCCTTTAAGTCAAAGTCAAAATGGGCAAGGCCTGAGATGTCTGTCTGTCTGTCTGTCTGTCTGTCTGTCTGTCTGTCTACCTATGGAAGCTGCCCAGATCATTCTCACGGGCAGCCAGAATGGAGAACAATCAGGCCATCTGAAGGGCTGACCTGGCTCTGGCATTCTTTATGCTAAGGTTCCAGTGGTTATTTCCCAGCATCAAAGCACTATGTAAAATATGCTGTGGTTGTGACAATTCCCTCTGACTTTTCTGGTCACTTCAAACGATGATAAGAAAGATACAACAGAGCAAAAGATGCAAAGGACATTAACCCCCCAAAGTGAATTTTCAAGCTGAAGACTTTGAATATCCTTATGTGCAAAGCATTCAGTGTCCCCCTGAATTTTTAATTCCCCACTGGGACATTTTTGTTCTTAAGAGCAGTGAACTCAGCCAGTGTGGTGGCGCACACCTGTAA
>VMDO01003183.1:115547-148916 GCA_007922755.1 Pedetes capensis
AGAAAAAAAAAAAAAAAAAAAAAAAAAAGCAGTGAACTCCAGTTTCAAGAGGATAAAACAAGTGAAAACAGTACTTTCCCCCAAATATAAATTTGTCTTCATCGAGCTGAGATCTGTTCAGATGCTGAGTACACAGAGATTAAGAAGGCCTAGTCCTTATCTTCAACCATTTTGAAATCTAGTGGATCTAAGGGACAAAGGCGTCGTAATTCTATGATTTGGGGATATCTAAATCTGATATGCCTTGGCTGTGCAATTTTCTAGTCTCAAAACCTTGACTAATTATTGATTTCACAATTGGAAGGTGGACCACCCCCCTGGCCTACCATTTGTCCACCTAAATCCATTCAGTTTTGTGGTAAGCGTTTGTCAATGCTTTACACCTCTCTTTGAGGCACAAAGGCATCTAAGAAGTGCGCACCCTCCCACACCTGTACACACAGGTGCTCTGATAGTGTGGTGTTTCCATTGATGTTCAGTGAGCATGCGTGCCTTTAAATACGCAACTGTACATTTACATGTTTAAATAACAGAACAAAATACAGTGGAGTATCCCATAAGTAATGCTTCTTCTTGTTGTTAGGTGCCGTTGAGTCGGTATCCGACTCATAGCGACCCTCTGTACAACAGGGGAAACACTATTGTCAGTGCTTCTCTGCTGTGCATAGGGTTTTCAATGGCAGATTGATTTTTGGGAGGGGGTTGCCAGGTCCTTCTCCCAAGCCTACAGCACCTGGTGTTCCCAGGCGGTCTCCCATCCGGGTACTAACCAGGCCCGACCCTGCTTAGCTTCCGAGATCTGATGGGATCAGATGCCACAGGGCTACAGCTGCAGGCATAAGTAATGATACAAAGGTAAAAAGCAATTTAAAACACTTAATAACCTTTGGTGGGCTGGGACTTAGCTCAGTTGGTAGAGCGCTGCTCTGCAGTCTCTGAGGTCCCCAGTTCGATTCCTAGTACCACAAAATGGGAGAAGGACATGGCAACCCACTCCCAAGGCAATCCTGAAACAGTCAGCCATTGAAAACCCTCTGAGGGTCGCTATGAGTCGGACTCGATTCGACGGCACCTAACAACAACACAACAACAATAACCTTTGGTGTTTTCCCCTGGCAGTTTGAGGCAGCCACCTACCAAAAATGTTCAGCCTCCCAAGCCCAGGTTGGTGTCGGTTCCTAATAACTTCAGTGGTGACTTCTTCTGGGAGGGTGAAAAATAATACTTAGTGCACATGGGTTCCAGTTCCTTCTTTGTCTCCCCGTAGTTGGCCGAAAGAGGGCAAATTAGTTCCTCTCTGAGCAGCTCCGTCACTTACCTGTGACATAAGTGGGTTAGACTGGTCTTCTCCAATTCCTCTCTTTGTGTCCCTTGGTTCTCCCTGAAACCATTTCCTTTGGATAGTTCCGAGGGAGGGAAGATGATTTTAAAACTGTTAATCTAGAGCCGGGCACGGTGGCACACGCCTGTAATCCCAGAGGCTTGGGAGGTGGAGGCAGGAGGATCATAAGTTCAAGACCATAGGCAGTCTGTGTAATTTAGTGAGACCCTGTCTCAAACATTAAAAAAAAAAATGGGCTGAGGATGCAGCTCAGTGGTCCAGCACTTGCAAAGCATGCAGGTGCGAGGCCCTGGGTTCAACCCTCAGAACCGAAAAAAAAAAAAAAAAAAAAAAACACCTGTTAATCCACATTAGGAGTAAGGAATGATGGCAAATCCTCCTCAGCCCTCCAGCCTATCGGTATAGTCTGGTAGAAGAGGCATTGGCAGCTGGGCACGGTGGTGCACACCTGTAATCCCAGTGGCTTGGGAGGCGGAGGCAGGAGGATCATAAGTTCGAGACCAGAGGAAGTCTGCATAACTTAGCAAGACCCTGTCTCAAAAAGTAAAGAAACAAAAGGGGCTGGGGGTGCAGCTCAGGGGTCCAGCACTTGCAGAGCATGCAAGTGCGAGGCCCTGGGTTCAACCCCCAGTACCTCGGAAAAAAAAAAAAAAAAAAAAAAAAAGAAGAGGCATTGGCATTGTAACACAAACCAGAATTTGAATTTGGATTCTTAGGCAGGATTCATTCCGTCCCAATGCAAGCTTCTGCCTTCTGGTAATAGACGATGAAGCTGGTGGTACTGCCACGTAGTGCCTGGGGGTCAGATGTTGATAAGAGGTATATAGCAGCTATTAACATAATCTGCACACAGTAGGTGCTCCATTAGTGCTGTCCTGCTCTGCAGCTCGCTGTGGATGGAGCTGAGTGCTTCTTAGCACAGTAGGTCATGTGCTTCTCTAGCTCAGAGTCTCTGCTTGTGGCTCTGTCGGATGTGGGCATGGTGGAGGCCATCGTGGTATCATTTAAAAAAAGACGCTAGTACCTCTTAGCCTCGCAAGATAACGGAGTAGATGTTGTCATAACCTAGGTACATCAGCCGGTTTCATACCTTCTCCACTGCTCTCATACATGTAGGCTGAGACCAGTGAAGATGTCTTTGGTTTGAATCTTTCCTGTGGTTGGGCTTTCATTTTAGTGTGTATCTTTCCACTCAAGCCAGATATATCGCTTTTAGCCCTAGAAGGAAAACAGCTTAACAAAATAGGATAAGTTCAAACAGTTTTATTGTTCAAGGTCTCCATGATTCAAATCACCAATGACATATCAGTCCGTTGTTTTGATGTCGGCTAATCAGCTCTTTATTTGGCCTTGAATGCTGTCCTTTGGAGAAAGTTCTTGGTTTCTTTTTAAGCAACATGCAAAAATTACTCATTTGCCTCTTTATTCAGGAACATGAAAAGCTGCAGGTTAGTAAATATTTTATGATTCTAAAGCTCCGATGCATAGCCGATTGATAGTGAGGGACAAAGAATTGAGGGCAAGGAAGTACGCTCCTCCTTCGAGAATTTGCAAAGGCAGTGTAAAGTGGCTGCTGCTGACCTACTAAGTGTGTCACTTACACAGGCTGGAGCAGACGCCTATGGTGACGTGGGGCTGCCAGAAAGTCTTCATGCCAACCCAGAGCCCTCCAGATGAGTTACAGCCTTCTGCTTCTTCCTGCCCTTGCAGGTGAGCGTGGCTAGAACTCACAGCAAAGAAGAGAGTCAACAGTGATGCTGCCTGCCCGTGTCAGGACTCCAGAGAGGCACAGAGTAGCTCTTGAAAGTATTTTTGAAAATCAGATGTCCATTTTGGAATGAATTGTTGTTGTTGTTAGGTGCCATCAAGTCAGTATCCGACTCATAGCCACCCTCATAGGGTTTTCAATGGGTGACTGTTTCGGGATTGCCTTGGGAGTAGATTGCAAGGTCCTTCTCCCATTTTTTTTTTTTTTTTTTTTTTTTTTGTGGTGCTGGGAATCAAACTTGGGACCTCAGAGACTGCAGAGCAGCTCTCTACCAACTGAGCTAAATCCCATCCCCTTGGAATGAATAGCAGGCAATTACTCCTTCTGGTTATAGAGTGCTTAAGTACACATTTAGTCCATGCTATGTAATTCTCTCTGCAAATGTGTTCGGGAACTCAGCCGTAATGTGGTTTTCCTTAAAGATTTTTCCTACTCCCAAGTGAACCAGGACAGATTCTTTGGAGTTGTTATTGATTACACAGATGGACCGTCTCGCTAATGGCATGGGAGAGGGAACTAGGGTAAACAGAGGCTATTTTTTTTTTTACAGAGGTCTAAAAAGCATAGGAATCTACCCTGCATGGTGGCAAATGCTGTCACCTCTTAAAGAAGAGCTGCATGGAAAAGTTTTGCATGCGGCGACCCGTCAAAGAACTTTTCCTAACCCACAAACTCTTTTAGGCTTCAGATTGCTAGATTTTTAGCTTACTTTGCTTGTTGTTGTTGTTGTTGTTGTTAGGTGCCGTCAAGTTGGTATCCGACTCATAGCGACCCTCATAGGGTTTTCAATGGCTGTTTCGGGATTGCCTTGGGAGTGGATTGCCAGGTCCTTCTCCCATTTTTGTGGTGCTGGGAATTGAACTCAGGACCTCAGAAACTGCACCGCAGCGCTCTACCAACTGCGCTAAATCCTAGCCCCTTACTTTGCTTATGGGAGAAGGGCCTGGCAATCCACTCCCAAGGCAATCCTGAAACAGTCAGCCATTAAAAACCCTATGAGGGTCACTATGAGTCGGATACCCACTGGACGGCACCTAACAACCTAACCTACTTTGCTTAGGACCCATGTAAGAACCTAGAAAGTTTCTATTATCAGGCATTTAAAAAAGAAAACATGCTAAATATTTCATAAAGGGAAAATTAATATGTGAAATATAAATTCTCGGATGGTTTGCTTGATAGCTCATAAGCAAAGAGCTATTCATTGCGCAGCAGCTCAATGAGTAAATTGGTGAATTGGAGTCTGTTGATATTTCATTGTTAGGGGGGTACTTTGCTAGGTTCAGAGTCTCTGTTTTGATTGCTGGTGCTATTGTCTGTAAATGTTGCCTGAGCCAGGTCACTAATTAGAAAGGTATATTGTGAAATTAACATACTTATAAGAATATTACAAATTAAACTTGGGTACTGAGATGGTAATGAAGAAGATGGATAATTACACTTGACAATGAGTATGTAGGGAGTGCTTCTGGTAGGCAGGTAGACTTATTAAAGTGTCTTGAATAGTTTTTTAGCTACTGAGTCAGTGCCCTACATATAAAACAGTGATAAGATTGCTTGGGCTGGGATTTAGCTCAGTTGGTAGAGTGCTGCACTGCAGTCTCTAAGGTCCTGAGTTTGATTCCCAGCACTGCAAAAATGGGAGAAGGACCTGGCAATCCACTCCCAAGGCAATCCCGAAACAGTCAGCCATTGAAAACCCTGTGAGGGTCGCTATGAGTTGCACAAGACTTGACGGCACCTAACAATAAGATTGCTTACCCCTGGAGATTTTGTGAGGCATGAACAAGACCACAAATGTAATGCGCAAGTGTAGAGCCTGTCACTTTTCAACAAACAGTATCTCTTCTCTCCTATGTGCATAATAATGTCCTTGTTGTTGTTAGGTGCCCTCGAGTCATATCTGACTCATAGCGACCCTCATAGGGTTTTCAATGGCAGATTGTTTCGGGATTGCCTTGGGAGTGGGTTGCCAGTCCTTCTCCCATTTTTGCAGCTCTGGGAATAAAACTCGGGACCTCAGAGACTGCAGCGCAGCACTCTACCAACTGAGCTAAATCCCAGCCCTGGGCATAATAATAGCTCACGTTTAATCTTCAGCCATTGCATGTAGCCAAAGGGAGAGTGTCTGTATTAAATATTTGTTGTCAAGAGGGATGGATGGGTGGATGGAAGAAAGAAGCTAGCTAACAGCCAATTAACGTCTACAGTAACATTTAGGATTGAATCCTCGAGTCACTTAGGAATGCATTGAGTCTAATTTCAACCACTCCGCTTCATTGCTGATTTTAACATTATCTCATTATCTGAAAACCTCAGAGAAAAGGCTACTCCTCCCTGGTTTTTCCTCCGTGGCTTCTCTTCTTTGGGAATATTAGCAGCAAATGTGCTGACAATCAGCCATGGCATGTAGATATTATATGTGCTTTGCTTATTTTTCACCCTTGAGTTGAAGATTGCTCTTTGGCTTACAAAGTGCAGCATTTCTATTCTACAATTTATCAACTGGGAAAAGAAGGCACTAAAGAACTCAAGCATCTAACTTAAGCCCTGTGTTGTTGTTGTTGGGTGCCGTCGAGTTGGTATCTGACTCATAGTGACCCTCATAGGGTTTTCAATGGCTGTTTCGGGATTGCCTTGGGAGTGGGTTGCCACGTCCTTCTCCCATTTTTGCGGTGCTGGGAATTGAACTCGGGACCTCAGAGCCTGCAGCGCAGCGCTCTACCAACTGAGCTAAATCCTAGCCCTTAAGCCCTGTAGGGAAGCACTATTGCTGTAATTCTGTCTCTTGGCGCCCCAGTGGCTTCTTACTGTGTTCATGTGAAGGAACACTGAGAGTGAAGTCAGACGGGGCTCAGGATGTCTGGACTTGTCAAAGATGAAGTGAAGCCGGCTGCTGAACAGGCAATTATCATTGAACTTCATTTAACACTGACTTTTCTTTTAAAATGTAGAATATGCCGAGAGCATCATCCATTCCTCATGAAAATAGATATTTCCTACTTGATGAACCTAGTTACAATTAATAAATGTCTCCCATCCCCAGAATGCCCCAAATTTATCTCTGTAAAAATGAGCTAACACCTAGTCATTAATTCATCTAATAGATATTTCAGTCCATTAACTATTTGAAAGAACCAGGCATTGAATAGGCATTGCAAGATGACTTTGGATAGTGCCATAATAGATAGATAGATAGATAGATCGATAGATAGATAGACAGACAGACAGGCTGATAGACAGGCTAGCTCTCATGGAACTTATAGCCAGACATGGAAAATCAGCTTAAGAAAGCCTAGGAAGAAGTGAGAGGTTCCAGGAAGAGGTAGGGATAGTGCTCTTAAAATACCCAAACAGAGCAATGAATTTTTCTTGGAAGGCAGAGAGCTTTCTAGGAACATCACAAAGAGGAGCTATTTCAATTAGATTCTTTAAAAGTGAGTTTGTTGTTAGGTGCCGTCGAGTCAGTATCCGACTTTAGCGACCCGCTGTACAACAGGGGAAACACTATTGTCAGTGCTTCTCTGCTGTTCATAGGGTTTTCAATGGCAGATTGATTTTTCGGAGGGGGTTGCCAGGTCCTTCTCCCAAGCCCACAGCTTCTGGTGTTCCCAGGCGGTCTCCCATCCAGGTACTAACCAGGCCCAACCCTGCTTAGCTTCCGAGATCTGACGAGCTCGGATGCCACAGGGCTACAGCTATAGTCAAAAGTGAGTTTAAAAATCTGTATATGGACCAAGCAAATCCTGAGCAGAAAAAATCAGTATGACCCATGGAATAAAGAGATATGGGATTTTATAGAGCCTAATGCACAGAAGAAATCCACCACAGCAGCCAGGGAAGGAGGTGTTTTGAAGTGACTGCTGGGAGCTGCAGAGGAAGGTGACCTGAAGCCAGGTGGGCCACACCCACATGGGGCAGAAGCCTGGAGCTCGTGAGCTGAGCACATGAATGATTTCAAGTAGAAGACATGGAAGTCGGTGCCTTTTGCTGTCCAAGATGTTCAGCAAATAACACTTTGGGGATGTTGTTGTTGTTAGGTGCCATTGAGTCGAGTCCAACTCATAGGGACCCTATGGACAGCAGGTGGAAATACTCCCAGATTCTGTGCCAGGCACAACGATCTTATTTATGTTTAAACCCATTCATTGTTGCAGACACTGTCAATCCATCTAGTGGAGGGTCTTCCTTTTTTTTTCCATTGATCCACCACTCTACTAAACATGATGTCTTTCTCCAGGGATTGGTCCCTCTAACTACATGTCCAAAATACATAAGATGCAGTCTAACCATCCTTGCTTCCAAAGAGCACCCTGATTACACTTCTTCTAGGACAGATCTGTTGGTTCTCTTGGCAGTCCATGGTATATTCAATATTTGTCTCCAGCACCATAATTCAAAAGCACCAATTCTTCTCCTGTCTTCCTTGTTCAATGTCCAGCTTTCACAACCATATGATGCCACTGAAAATACCATGGCATGAGTCAGATGCACCTTCGTCTTCAATGTGACATCTTTGCTTTTCAATACTGTAAAGAGATCTTTTGCTACAGCTTTTCCCAAAGCAGTGCACCTTTTGATTTCTTGACTGCTGCTTCCCTGGGTGTTGATGGTACGTAGGTATATTTAGGCAGGCAAAACCAGTGGTTCTTAGGCATTTTTACCATTCCTTGCCGCGGCAGAACCAGTAAGCTGTGCATCTTAGCTGCAGTAGTCCTTGCTCGTAACTATTTACATGCAAATTGCAATACCAGATTGAAATGGTTTTGCTATAAATGAGAAGGACATTATACTTTTAGATTACCCTCAGAGGCTCTTAGTGAGCATTACCTGTGTGCACAAATCTGTGTAAGAAAGCTCAGGGTTGGGAGGAGAAAGGGCGGCAGACAGATTGTATCCCACATAGCCTTCCCTCTCTCATTGCTGGTTGAAATTATACTTGTACCTCTGGAGAAGCAAGAGTTGGATATTTCTTGGCAGCCCTATTTAGTTAAAATTTAAATGGATGGACTACATTTTGAGGAAGCCTCAGATAAGGTAATACATTTTAATAACCAGGAAAATTTGTTTGAAGGGAGAACGGCAAGCAGGTGCGTGAGGTGCACAGCCAGCCAGCCAAGCCTCAGAACGGCAGAGCTCATGCGGCAAAGAATGAGCAGAAGTGTGGGAGGTTGTGCTGTGGGGTGAGTGTGGGGTACCTTCAAGGGCTTTCTTCTCATTGGTGACCTCACACATTTGACATCTGCCTGGGTTTGGAAGCCCCGGCCACAGGTGCACCCAGGTTCTGGGAAGGAAGGAGAAAGAGGTGTGTCGCCATGGTAACATCCCCAAGTGCTTGCAACAATATAAATATAAGAGGAATGCAAAATTCTCTCTCCTAGATAAGTTGTTGTTGTTGTTGTTGTTAGGTGCTGTCGAGTCGGGTCCAACTCATAGCGAATGAACAGAATGAAACACTCTCTGATTCTGTGAAAGGCACACGATCTTATTTATGCTCAAGTCCATTGTTGCAGACACTGTGTCAGTCCATCTGGTGGAGGGTTTTCCTCTTTTGTGTTGACCTGCCACTCTCCCAAACATGATGTCTTTCTCCAGGGATTGATCTCTCCTGACTACATGTCCAAAATACATAAAACACAGACTAGCCATCCTTGCTTCCAAGGAGCACTCTGGTTGAACTTCTAGTACAGATCTGTTGGTTCTTTGGGCAGTCCATGGGATATTCAATGTTTGTCTCCAGCCTGGGTTCAACCCACAGTATATGTGTGTGTGTGTATATATATATATATATATATATATATATATATACACACACACACATATATATGTATATATATACACATATATATATATATCGTATGCTTTCTCTATATATACATAGAAATATATATATATAGAAAGATATATATAGAGAAATATATATATATAGAAATAGAAATTAATATATATAGAGAAAATTAATGTATATATAGAAATATATAGAGAGAAATATATAGAAATAGAAATTAATATATATAATTAATATATATAGAAATATAGAGATACGTATAGAATATATATTGATAGATATATGATATATATATGATATATATAGCCTGCAGTGGTAGCCCTGTGGCATCCTATCCCGTCAGATCTTGGAAGCTAAGCAGGGTCAGGCCTGGTTAGTACCTGGATGGGAGACCACCCGGGAACACCAGAAGCTGTAGGCTTGGGAGAAGGACCTGGCAACCCCCTCCCAAAAATCAATCTGCCATTGAAAACCCTATGAACAGCAGAGAAGCACTGACAATAGTGTTTCCCCTGTTGTACAGAGGGTCGCTATGAGTCGGATACCGACTTGACGGCACCTAACAACAACAACAATGATATATATAGAATATACATATAGAATATATATATAGAATATATATAATGATATATATAGAAAATTAATATATATAGAAGTAGAAATAAATATATAGAAATATAGAATATATAGAGAGACTATATATATTTTATATATATAATATATATATATATATCGTATGCTTTCTCTCAGGCAGAATCTAGATTTCTATGACTAGATTATGGGGACTCCAGAATCCTCAGCCTCCTCACCATGTGCCTTCTTCACCGCTCATCACAGAACTGGACTGGCCTCAAAGGCAACACGGCAAAGTAAGCCCCTGGCCTCTGATGTCATTGTTGCCACTATGTAAAATAGCAACGTTTTCTAAAGGAAGAGATTGTGCCCAATTTTAATTAGCTCTGATGAAGTTTAGAAAAAAGAAAAAAGGATTATGGATCAAAGAAGCTGCTAAACTTCAGAGAAAAACTATTCATAGCCTTCATGGATCTAATCCTTCTTTTTCTTAAATATTTTTCACTATAAAACCTAGAAACACACCCCTTTTCCAGGTGCCTTCACTGTTAGTGTTGTTTGAAAAATCAACACGGCATTTTCTTATGACAAGGGCAGCTCATGGATGTTTATAGGTGCCAGGCAAGAAATGAAAAAGAAATATAAAAGAAAGAAAGATAAAAGAAAATCTAGGTGTCAGAAATGCAACCAGAGTGTGAGATAGAAGGGACTTATACGCATCAAGACTTAAACATTATGGGTCCTAGGCACCTAATTCTTTTTATCTTTTTTGAGCAGCTTTATCAACAGATACATGGCATACAATTAACTGCTCATATTTTAAAGCATACAAATTGATAATCTTGTTGTTGTTGTTAGGTGCCTTCTAGTCGGTATCCAACTCATAGACACCCTCTGTACAACAGGGGAAACACTATTGTCAGTGCGTCTCTGCTGTTCATAGGGTTTTCAGTGACAGATTGATTTTTGGGAGGGGGTTGCCAGGTCCTCCTCCCAAGCCTACAGCACCTGGTGTTCCCAGGCGGTCTCCCATCCAGGTACTAACCAGGCCCGACCCTGTTTAGCTTCCAAGATCTGATGGGATAGGATGCCACAGGGCTATGGCTGCAGGCACTTTGATAATCTTAAGCAGATGTATATCCAGAGACCCACCCACAAGCGAGGTACTGAACACAGGCACCCCTAGGAGAGTCTTCCTGCCCCTTGGTGACCTTCATTCTGCCCTGGCCAGACAACCTGTGGTGTGCTTTGGGCCTTTGTAGGCTTCTGGGCATTTCCTAGAACGTTTCACAAATGGAATCACATGGAAGGCATCTTTTTGATTTATTTAAAACCATCTTATTAGTAATTTTGTAGTGTACAAATTACTGGGTTTCCTTATGACGTTTCCACACATGCACATCATTGTACATTGCTCGTGTCCACTGCCCCCATCGCCCACGTCTTCCCCACCCTCCCTGTTCTGAATCTAGATATATAAATCTAGATTCTGTCTGAGAGGAAACATATGGTTTTATCTTTCTGTCCCCCATCACCATTTCTTATTGCCTGTCCCCTTCTTTTGAATCTCCTTCCTCCCCCTCCCAATAGTTCCCCTTCTACTTTCATGGCATATATTGAACTATTTTATGTATATTAAAATGTAGCATCCATATATGAGAGAAAACATGGTATTTGTCTTTCCTGGCCTGGCTTGTTGTTGTTGTTGTTAGGTGCCATCGAGTCGTGTCCGACCCATAGCGATCCTCATAGGGTTTTCAGTGGCTGATTTTTTCGGGATTGCCTCGGGAGTGGATTGCCAGGCCCTTCTCCCATTTTTGCAGTGCTGGGAATTGAACTCGCGACCTCAGAGTCTGCAGCGCAGCGCTCTGCCAACTGAGCTAAATCCCAGCCCCTTGGTCTGGCTTGTTGTTGTTGTTGGTAGGTGCCGTAGAGTCAGTATCTGACTCATAGAAACCCTCACAGGGTTTTCAATGGCTGTTTCGGGATTTCCTTGGGAGTGGGTTGCCAGGCCCTTTTCCCATTTTTGCGGTGCTAGGAATTGAACTCCGGACCTCAGATACTGCAGCGCAGCACTCTACCAACTGAGCTAAATCCCAGCCCTGGTCTGGCTTACTTCACTCAAAATCATGGCTGCTTCCTTTTATATCAGGCTTCTTCATCCCTTCTAATAGGTGAGTAGCAATGTGTCCTTGTGTTCTGTTTACCCTTCCCTAAAAGTCTTTTTATGGGCTTGTCTTCCTATGGCACCTAACAACAACACAATGTCTTCTCTGCTGAAATGTCTGGTTAAATCTTTTGTTCATTTTGTAACTGATGTTTTGCTCTGTGATGACTGGATTTCGAAAGTTCTTTATATATTCTAGATGCAAGTATTTAGGGATGGATGATTGGCAAATGCTGTATTTCTCCCCCCTATCATTCTCTTTTCTCATCATTGTCTAAAAAGCATTTTCTGACAAACAAAAGTCTTCCATTTTGATGCTGTCTAATTTACCAATTGGTTTTCTTATAAGTCAGACTGTTGCTGACCTATCTGAGAAATCTCTGCCTTCCACAAAGCTACAAAAGTTTTCTCCTAGAAAGGCTTTTGTCTACAAGTTTCATAATTTTAAGATTAACATTAAAGTCTATGGTTCATTTTGAGATAATTTTTGTATATTTTATAAAATTCATTTTTTTTCATATGGCTAGCTATGTTTTTATTCCCAAACCATTTCTTGAAAATATTAGTTTTTCTTCCTGAAATATGATTGCTGCGATAGCAAACCCAATATAAATAACTTCCAAAGTCACATCGCCAGTGCACATTTGTTGTCCATCCACCCTTCATAGGGTTTTCAGTGGCTGTTTCGGGATTGCCTCGGGAGTGGATTGCCACGTCCTTCTCCTGTTTTTGTGGTGCTGGAAATTGAACTCGGGATCTCAGAGACTGCAGAGCAGCGCTCTACCAACTGAGCTAACTGCCAGCCCCCAGTGCACATTAGGAACATCTAATTCCAAATGTAGCTTCATGAGCTGGTCTGCAGGAGCTCCGACAGCTGCAGTCAGCACACAGACCGTTGGCTAAACAATATCCGCTCCACACTGAGATGCTCTTCCTCCCACTGGCCACGCTCTCCTCTTGTGTTTGGTTGGAGCATGATGCCCATGGTGGGGGAAGTCTGTTTTAAAAATCCTTCTAAACATAAAGGAGATGTGACCACAGTACCTTCAGCCAGGCCCTGTATAATTACTACTGAAATGACCTCCCACCTTGGATTATCACAACTCTCTGCCCATCATGTTGCTAGATGATCTATCTTTCTTTCTTTCTTTCTTTCTTTCTTTCTTTCTTTCTTTCTTTCTTTCTTTCTTTCTCTCTCTCTCTCTCTCTCTCTCTCTCTCTCTCTCTTTCTTTCTTTCTCTCTTTCTTTCTTTTTTTTACTTTCTGAGACAGGGTCTGGCTAAGTTACGCAGACTGCCTCTGGTCTCGAATTTATGATCCTCCTGCCTCCACCTCCTGAGCCGATGGGATTACAGGCGTGTGCCTATAATTTCTAAATAGCAAACTCTCTGTCACTCCTCTTTTATTTGTTTTTAAAACCACAGAGAAGGTCCTACCTCTCAATTCTCCAGAATACCAGCCACCACCGATTTCCCTACCATGTTCCGTTCACACTCTGTACAAGGATGTGGCCCACCTGGTGTGGCCTGCCCTTGCTCTTGTTGGTGAACACCTGCTCACTTTTCGAGACCTTAGGCGAAAGGGTCGGAGTGAGAGCTCCTGGCTCGGAGTGAGAGCTCCTGAATAATCAGTGGTGAGCGCATGCATCTGAATGTCACCAAACATCTTTAATTCCACACGGAGCACTGGCTTTATGAGGATGACTGCCTGTCAGCTGTGGAAGTGCCTCCTTGCCTGCTTTCAGGAAGCACCTGGCTCCGTGTGGTTAGCCTGAGAACCCTGCCTTCATCGTGCCACCTACTAGCTCCCAAAGCTGTAGAATGCCTTCACAATTTGGGGTGGAGGCCCAAATCCCCAGGGGGGCTTTGAAAGGCCTCCAGCGGTGGGCTCCCCTACTCCATCCCCACTCCATCCAGTCTTCCCTGGGGAACACTCCCTTCAATTAAAATTCAGCTTTCTCCTCAAATAATCCTGTGTGTTCCAACCTTCATGAATTTGTGCCTCGAAAGCCCCTCAGAGGCAAGGATCATCTCTTCTCCGTTCACCTCGGAGTCTCTAGGACGGAGGCCCTGCTGCAGTTTGGATGGTGTTTGCCCACCAAAGTCCTTTGAGGCTTCCTTCTGCACCGTGCCAGTGTTGGGAGGGGGCATCTGGTGGGATGAGCCTGGGTCATGTAGACCAAACCATCCTGGAGGGACCCATGGAGCTCATGACGGGGAACGGGTTCTCCCTGTCACAGGCCTGGGTGAGTTGCCCAGACAGTGGGTTGCCATGAAGCAAGGTCCTCGTATTGGTTACCATTGTGGCACTGTGATGAAATTCTTGATGTACGCAACGCACAGGAGTAGGGTTTACTCTGGCTCATGGTTTCAGAGGGTGCAGTCTATGGCCGCTTGTCCCCGTGCACTTGGACAGGGCATCATGGTGGCAGGAGTGTGGGCAGAGGACATTCCTCTCATGTGTTAGAGGGAAGCAGATTGGGGGGGGGAGCACGGAGTCAGCTGGCTTTCTCCTTCTTCCCCTTTTCCCAGCCCATGGAAGGTGCCACCACATTCAGGGTGGCCCTTCCCTGCAGTTGATCCTCCACCCAGAGGTGCCCCCCATCTTCTGGGTGACTCCCACCTCCAGTCAAGTTGACAATGAAGACTCATGGCTGTCCCTCCTGTCCTGCCTCTCCTTCTGCCTCCCTTCCACTGCCCGCCCTGGGCCTTCACCAGCACCTGAGGAGAGGCTGGTGCCATGTTCTTGGGCTTCCAGAGCCAGGAGCCTAAGCAAGCCTTTTTCCTTTATGAATTGCCCAGACTCAGGTATTCTGTTATAGCAACAACAGACAGAGCAAGTCCCTGCTTGAGCCTCATCTCCCTACGCTGCCTCCTTTCTCAACCACAGCTCCTCGCCGACTCCATGTCAGACCAGGCATTGCTTTATGTTAATGAACTTGGTGATCTGATTAAGTTGCATACACGTCACATACATTTCTGTAATCCAGCACCTCCAGTGCACTGCCATGTCTTCAATACCAAACACAGCTGTGAGAACAACTGGAGAGACGCTTTCATCCTCCTCACTGAGGTCCAAGGGGCAGGGCCCTGCTCCAGAATGCCTGATCACTCCTGACCATTGCTTTTCCAAGCAAGAGAAAGCCCTACTTGAAAAAATAATGTTATTGTTGTTGTTGTTAGGTGCCGTCGAGTCAGTATCCGACTCATAGCAACCCTGTGTACAACAGGTAAAACACTACTGTCAGTGCTTCTCTGCTGTTTGTAGGGTTTTCAATGGTTGATTGACTTTTGGGAGTGGATTGCTGGGTCCTTCTCCCAAGCCTACAGTACCTGATGTTCCCAGGTGGTCTCCCATCCAAGAACTAGCCAGGCCCAACCCTGCTTAGCTTCAGATCTGACGGGATGTCATAGGGCTAAGGCTGCAGGTCATATGATATTCACATATGCTCCACTTTGTGGCCTTAGATCCTGTATTAATCAGCTGCCCTCTCTGAAACAGAAAATGCAGCCCAAGCAGACATAGGAGAGAGGTTTGCTGGGGGCTCACAGTTAGAGAATCAGTCAGAATGGTGCCGGGTAGGCATGGTGGCGGTGACGGCAGGAACTGTGTCAGACAACCTCAGGTCATGGTGGACCAGGAACAGAGAGCCACCTGGGCTGCAGGGCTGGGGTAAAAACCTCCAGTGGCCACTCGCCTGGAGCTGCTTCTACAAAAGGCACAGCTGCCAAAGGTCTACAACCTCCCATACAGCACCACACACTGGACCAGACATTAAAGCACAGGACCTTTGGGGGACTCTTTATGTTCAAACCATGCCATACGCCGTAAGAAAGGGCGGTTGCAGGTGGTGCCCGCTGACCCAATTCACTCAGCTTCATCTATTGGAAGAGGTACTGTAGCAAAGCCCTTTTGACATATCAATATTTCCATGACGAGATGCCCGTTTGTTCTGAATAAGAATCAATGATTTTCAATTAATATAGATTATGTCATTAAGCAGTTAATTTAGAATCTCATTGCTCTGCAGTTCATATCTTGACCTAATGGAGCCTAATAATATCCACCTAGAGGCCACACCATTAGGACGAATGAGGGAAGAGATCCTAATTGTCCACCTCCCAGACCCAAGAGAGTTGTAGGCGATGTTACTTCACCCCTCTGGGATACCCTTGCCTATTCTACCCTCCTCATATGGGTGGGGAGAGAGTGGGTGTATTGGACCCTGATGTAATTCTCACTTCTTATATTTGAAAGTGATTCTGGCAGTCTAAGTGTGGTAGACCTTAACTAGATGAGCTACGTTATGCATGCATTTATATATGTAGATATATGTATAGTCATGAGGGCTGGGATTTAGCTCAGTTGGTAGAGCGCCGCTCTGCAGTCTCTGAGGTCCCGAGTTCGATTCCCAGCACCGCAAAAATGGGAGAAGGATGTGGCAACCCACTCCCAAGGCAATCCCGCAACGATCTGCCATTGAAAACCCTATGAGGGTTGCTATGATTCAGACACAACTCAACGGCACCTAACAAAATGTAGAGTCAGCAGAGGATTCCAAAGGTGTCTCTGCTCTGTTTTGTAACGTGGCCTTTAGCCTCTCTGCTCAGGATGGGACTTGGAGTGAGACAAGGGCCTGAGAAGGATGGATCAAAGACCTAGCCACTGGTTTTGTGCCCTTCTCCTTCTGAATCCACAGCCCCTCTCCGTGACCCTCCCTGCCATTGTAACCCTTGCACTCAACCTCTGTTTCTAGTGGTCAGCGTTAGGACCCTCACAAACCCTTGTGAGCAGCCTCCCACCTGGGCCCTTGGCGTTCCAGGGAGTCTCATTTACTGTCTTATCCCAAGTTTTCTTTGGGAGAATGATGAAGGATTAAAAGAAAGCCTAAGCTATACCATTATTTTAGTACCCAGGACATACAAGGTTGCTGAAGGCTCAGCCTTTGAACTATTAGGCCATCCTTGACCTCTCTGCGAAGCTGTGTGTGAAATGAACGAAGGCCCTCAAAGGAAGTTCAAGTTCCCTCTCTCTTTCTGATGGTTCTTGGTATAAATAGGTGCGGCAATCTTCTTAGAAGTGGTTTCCAATTAAGACCAAACCAATAATTTTTGACCTTTGCTTCCTCCAGCAAATGACATCCATTGGAGACTAACAAAGAAAGCCATAATCTGCAGAAGGGACCATGGGAATTATGGTTTTGGGGGGCATTTGAAGGAATCAATCAAGTGCTGGCCGAGACTCTTGCCTGCGTGAGGCATCCGCTGAGTCGGGGTCTCCTCTGCAGCCAGACGGTGCATTCGGACATCCCTGCGGGTGTTGTCTGTAGGAAGGTGTTGGGGCAGGTGGCAAGGGAGGCCGGCCCCATGCAACAGTGACCGGTCATTGCTGCACTCTTGAGACTGGTGGAGGATGTGGCTGGAGATGGCTCAGGTTGTTGTTAGGTGCCGTCAAGTCAGCATCTGACTCATAGCGACTCTCCGTACAACAGACGAAACACTATTGTCAGCGCTTCTCTGCTATTCATAGGGTTTTCAATGGCAGGTTGTTTTTTGGGAGTGGGTTGCCGGGTCCTTCTCCCAAGTCCACAGCACCTGGTGTTCCCAGATGGTCTCCTATCCAAGGACTAACCAGAGCTGACCCTGCTTAGCTTCCAAGATCTGATGGGATCGGATGTCACAGGGCTAAGGATGGCTCGGGAGTTAACAGTTAATTCAGAAATGTTGTTGTTCTTGGGTCCTGCTAAGTGAAGTCTGACTCATAGTGACCCCCATAGGGTTTTCAATGGCTAATCGATCATTTTGGGAGTGGGCTGCCATGTCCTTCTCCCATTTTTGTGGTTCTGGGGGTGGAACCCAGGGCCTCAGAAAGTACAAAGCAGTACTCACTCCACCAACCGAGCTAATCCCCAGCCCTAATTCAGAAATAGTGGCTAGTAACCTTGAACATTGTGGTTCTATTGAAAAGGAAAATATAACAGCCATACATGGGACTGTGGGCCACTGAGAGAGCTTTTGAAATCAGGAAAATCTGAACACATCCCAATGTTATCACATCACAACTCTGAGATCTTTATACCATTCAACTTCCTGGATCTGTTTTATGCTAAATCATTATAATATTCCCCATGTCACAGAAGTCACCATACAAACGAAAGAAGGTAACACATACTACACTCTTGGCAAACACCAATATTTGTTAAGTTGTTGTTGTTTTGCCATCCAGTCAGTATCTGACTCATAGCGACCCTGCGTACAACAGGCGAAACACTATGGTCAGTGCTTCTCTGCTGTTCATAGGGTTTTCAATGGTGGATTGACTTCTGGGAGTGGGTTGGCGGGTCTTTCTCCCATTTGTTAAGTTAGGACTTTTTCAATCCACTGTGGTTAGTAATACCTGCAAGTGGAGCTGGGACTAACTGTCCTGGAGTGAGTTTGGAGAGGTGAAAATAAGTTTTGGTTTGATGGCATGTGGAAATCATGCAGCAGTACCTAAAATTTCCATCCTTTCTTTAGATGTTCATGGAGTGAGATCTGTGTTGCAGACACCCTGATGTGATTTGGCAGTGGGAGATTAATGGGCTATTGTTCCTGTCCCCAGAGTGTTTACAGTCAGTTAGGAGTGATGTAGGCATAGATAAATTTACTGAAATGGACAGTACCATAGGGGAAGTAAAAATGCAGGAGTGGACAGGGGCGTGGATGGAAATAGGAGCTGCAGCTTAATGTTTTGGGAATAATGATAGTGCTGAACACACCCACGTGCATCTGTGGAGTGTAAGCCTTTCACAATTATTACGGTTACTAATCACATTTTTGGCCAGGTTTCTTGTCTCCCAGTTCCCTGATACACTGTGGTCTAATCTCACCTTCCTGCACACTGAATGCATCTCCTTCCAGCCACTGGGCTTTTCTCTGCTGATGCCCAGAGGGAGCTGTTCGCTCTGGTCCCACCCTAGTAGTTACCTCTCCAGTAGCCTGTGGACCCAGTGCCCAGTGGCAGCCACCCACTGCCAGCACAGAGTTGCATCCCCTTGGCTGGTTCTGTTTCTGTCCCCTGGGCCCTCTCCCACCCCCACCCACTCCTTCTCCCATTTTTGCAGTGCTGGGAGTTGAACTCGGGACCTCAGAGACTGGAGAGCGATGCTTCCAACTGAGCTAAATTCCAGCCCCCAAAAGCTGCTAAGGAGATCTAATTTTCCCTCTTTGTCTTCACCCTAGCACAGAGCCAGACTGTGCAGCCCTTGATTTTTCCCAGGTATGAGCTAATATGCACAAACATGTGCATGCACACAAGCATGCACATGCACACGGGCACCATGTTTCTTCCTCCTGTGGATGGAGGCCAGCGTTTCCAGGTCAGCAACAGATGACAAACATTGCCAATAAGGGTATTAAAGTTAGCTACCTTTGGGTTTGGGCTGGGATTTAGCTCAGTTGGTAGAGCGCTGTGCTGCAGTCTCTGAGGTCCAGAGTTCAATTCCCAGCACCATAAAAATGGAAGAAGGACCTGGCAATCCACTACCAAGGCAATCCCGAAACAGTCAGCCATTGAAAACCCTATTAGGGTCACTATGAGTCAGATACTGACTCGACAGCACCTAACAACAACAACCACCCTTGGGTTCAAGGTCTGATTTTGCCACTTACTAGGGAGTGATCTTGAATAAATTACTTATATTAAGATTTGCCCCCTCCCTTGAAAATGGAAATGGCAATGATCATTAGTACATTTTAGAGTATTAAATATGGAAAGGAACCAAAGTGAGCTCGGGCCCAGCATGTACAATTTTCAGCCAACATTTAGGGTAGGTTATCGCTGCTGTGCTGGTGCTACCGTTGTACAAATGCCAACAAACAGTGCAAGGCGGAGATCAGGATCCTGTGACCTCAGCCCGAAGCCTGGTGGCCGACCAAGTGGTTTCCTTGGTCTGAATCCCTCAGCCCCTCGCTCTACCATGAGCACAGCCATAGCCAGAGTTGAAGCTGAAGGAAGGTGGGAGCCGCAGCCTTGTCACCACCATTTCTTCAGGCCCCAACACCCTGCTCCAAAGGCCCAGCAGAGGCTGGGGCTGGGTCAGCATCCCGTCACATAAATGTCGCTGCCCTCAGGTTAGCAGTTGAGTGTTATGGGGTACCAGATGGGGGGCATTCCGTCCAGAACCAAAGCCCTGGGAAATGAGCCCTGGGAAGATGGTAACTTTCCTCCCTCCACTTATTTTACTCAACCACACAGCTTTGCCTGCAGCCGTAGCCCTGTGGTGTCTGAGCCCATCAGAGCTTGGAAGCTAAGCGGGGTTGGCCCTGGTTAGTCCTTGGATGGGAGACCACCTGGGAGGACCAGGTGCTGTAGGCTTGGGAGAAGGACCTGGCAGCTCACTCCCCAAACAATCAGCCGTTACAAAAACCTATGAACAGCAGAGGAGCTCTAACAATACTGTTTTGCCTATTGTACGTAGGGGTTACTATGAGTCAGACACTGACTTGACAGCACCTAACAACAACAACAACAACAACAACAACACATGTTTGCTTGCTTCCTCTGACATGCCTTGGCCTGCTGGTCATCCCTCAGGGCCCCGCCACCTGGGTTGTTGTTGTTGTTGTTAGGTGCCATCGAGTCAGTTTCTGACTCATAGCGACCCTCATAGGGTTTTCAATGGCTGACTGTTTCGGGATTGCCTTGGGAGTGGATTGCCAGGTCCTTCTCCCAGCCACCTGGGTAGTCCTATGCAATATCCAGAAACAATGTCTGTTGTCTGTGTCTGACACTGAGTGGCTTAGACACCATCACCACTCTGTCGTCAAACCCTGAAAAAGATGCCTTGGGACATCTGAAGGCTGATTGCTTTCAATGGACCAAAAATGCAGGCTGATTGCTTGCAATGGACCAAATAGGCATTAGCCAGCCACTGACCTGCTTCTCGAGGTCTCCTTGGTGGGGAATGTAGGTGGAGTCCTGGGGGTTAATCCGCTTCTCTTTATGGCTTTGGGCAAGCTCTCCCAATCCTGCTCTTTCTCCAGCCTATAACTCAGAGTGGGGAGCAATCTACCCTTGCCAGAGTGACACTGAAGAGGATTAATTATCCAATGACTTACCGGGCTTCTAATGTAAGGAGAGTTAATTATTGTCATTAACTTCCCCTCCCGTGTGAGCAGATGAGAAGCCCTGAGGAGGCTCCCTGGAAGAGCTTGCTGCTCCGACTGCCGGCTTGGTTTTCTGTGGGCAGAGGAAATTCCATGCGGCTGTTGACCTCCTTTTGGCAGGTCATGGTTGGGGGTGTTGTTGTTGTTTTTAGGTGCCGTTGAGTCGTGTACGAATCATAGCAACCCTTATAGGGTTTTCAATGGCTGATTGTTTCGGGATTGCCTTGGGAGTGGGTTGTCACATCCTTCTCCCATTTTTGTGGTGCTGGGAATTGAACTCGGGACCTCAGAGACTGCAGAGTGGCACTCTACCAACTGAGCTGCATCCCAGCCCTGGTTGGGGGTGGGCATGTTTCTTTTCTGTGCCTTTACTCATTCTACAGGAGAGCACATGCTTTGGAAGTAGCAGGCAATCCAGGAATCTGGATTTAGATCCAGTACTATTTAGCTCAGTGACCTTGTTGTTCTTGTTGTTAGGTGCCGTCAAGTCAGTGTCTAACTCATAACGACCCCGTGTACGACAGAGGGAACGCTGTTGTCAGTGCTTCTCTTCTATTCATAGGGTTTTCAATGGCTGGTTGTTTTTTGGGAGTGGGTTTCCGGGTCCTTAGCCCAAGCCTACAGCACCTGGTGTTCCCTGGCAGTCTCCCATCCGAGTACTAACCAGGCCTGACCCTGCTTAGCTTCCAAGATGTGACAGGATTAGATGCCACAGGACTATGGCTGCAGGCAAGTGACCTTGGGTATCCATTTATACCATATACAGGTATATACCTCACCACTAAACCACAATCCATTCTGGAACCCTGGCCGCATGCAGAACAGTTCAAGTGCTGAGCACTGTTTTCCATAGGACATAATGTAAAGGTGACTGTGGGTCTACCCTGAATGGCTGATTCAGCCACACCCAGCAATAAGTTCTTTTTAAATCCAGCTGCTGTTCTGCCTGTTTTCCTCTTTCTTTCACTTGTAGAGCTAGCGCATTTCTTGGGTGCTGTGAGTCCAGCAGCAGGACGGGTCTTTACTGCTTGAAATCTGTGGGGTGTGCCCCTCCTGGTCTGGCCGGGATGTTCAGACAGTAGCACCCTTGTGCACACAGATACTAAACATAATTCACTCAGGACCCTTGGGTGAGGGGCACGGACTCCTGTGGCCCTCGGGACACTGGTGGAGATGGGAGAAAGGAAAAGCCTCAGGCACTTTTGCCTTCCTGGGACAAACACCCGTGTTGGTGGTCTTGGTGGTCACAAGGAGAGAGTTCTTACTTTGCTGGTGGTCAGACAGAGAGTTCTTATCTAGTCGGTGGTTGAAGGTCTGGGAGAGAGAGAGAAAGAGAGAGCGAGAGAGCGCGCTGTTTCTTCATCAGTGGTCCGTGGGAAAAAAAGGGCAAGCTGCCACAGTGCAGCTCCTTATATAGGTGGTCCACGGAATGGCCTGAGCCAATCAGCTTTGAGTCCAATTGTCCAATCAGTTTCGGGAGATTTATGAAGGGTTTTGCACAAATGTCCAATCAAGTTACTTTCATTTTTCCCTAGATTTCTAATTTACAAACCAGATCTTCAAAAGCTGTTTTCCCAGTCTGGGGGTTTTTGCCAATTTTCTCCCAATATCTCCCTATAGAAATCAATGCTCAAAGTGACGCTTTCCCCTTTGTTTCACCTGGAAGCATCCCAAGGGCGCCTGGGGTCTCATCCTGGGTTTGCCACTGTGGCCAAGCACAGAGCACAGTGGTCAAGGGGAGAGCAGGGGGTGGAGCATCAAGCTGGAATTCTCTTGAAAATACTGATCAAGGACTGAAATGTTCAAACACAGGGCAGCTTGGGTGTATGGTGTTTCTCCATCCCCCAATCTCTGAACATGTGCAGATTGTCCTTGTTTAACAGCATACCTGTGTCTGGTCACAGTTTCCTGTGCTGACCTCCATTCTGCGTCCATCACAGGAATGAGATGAGGACCTCACTCAGCACCAGCTCCAGTCTCCACCCCTTCCCAAGGCTCCACTCCCAAGGCCCCCGTGATGCAGCCACTGATCCCTCATTCACCATCTCAGACGTTATTTTCCTCTGAGTGTTTGCACCTTCATTTTTAAAAGCCCCGAGATGTTTTATGTTTGGTTTCTTTTTTAAAGTTAAGGTTTGTATTTTTGAGATTTTTGTATTTCCACCTGCGCTCATACGCAGTAACGTGGAGAGACGCCATGTGGCTTTTGATAACATCTTACAGAACTAGAGTTCAATTTCAGCACCAGGACCTTGACCTTGATGCGACCAAGGTACAAGACTTTTCCATCCCCTCCAGGACCCATGGCCGCCTTCTATAGCCACCCCACCTCCCTCCTGCCTGCACCCCCCAGGTAACCCTGGTGGCCACCAAGCAGTCTGCTCTCTCCCATGCTGTTACCTCACGTGGGTACAGATGTGGACTCACGTGATCCTTTGCGGTGTGTGATCCTTTGCGGTGGCGCTATCCAGTCAGGACCTTCCTTGGCAGGGGTGTGTGCATGCAGGGTTCTTACTCTGACAGAATTCTGAGCCTAAACTCAGAATCCCAGGGTGTCAGAGCTGGACTATGAGACCAGGAGTCTTGGCAGGGTAATGCATGATGCCCAGAGTCCACGGACCACGGGACACACAGCAGGAATCAGGGGAAGGTGAGGGATCTTCTCTCCAGGCCCGGGGTGCTCCGGTGTCACAGGAGATGGCATAAATCTGTCACAGTACGAACTTGTCCTTAATTTCACCTTCAAGATGCCTCATTCCCACCAGTTTCAAGCCAGGGGTGGGGGATCTTGGTCATCCCCGGCTTCATGGTCGCCAGCCAGGCCGTGGCTGTCTGGCTGGTGTGAAGGAACATGCAGGCAGGCCTGTACAGATGGCGCCGACATGCCAGGCCTCCTGGCCTTGCCTCCTGCTGGCCTCTGCATGAGGGTATGCTCTATACCCCTTGAGGGTACTCTCTATACCCCAGGAGGGTACTCTCTATGCCCCAGGAGGGTACTCTCTATACCTCAGGAGGGTATGTTCTATACCTTAGGAGTCTCCTTCGCAAAGTATCTGAACACAGGGCCTGACACCTTCCTGATCTCTCTGATAGTCCAGGTCCTCCCACAGCCCATCATTCCATCTCTTCTTCCCTCTCAAAAGAAACTCAACCCACACAGACTCTCACGCCTCTTTCCCCAACCCTTCCAGCCCAGCCTGGTCAAGCCCAGCAAGCCCTTCGCCATCCTTGCTCTCTGAGCACCCCCATGCACTTTCCTGCACACACTCCCCTCACTGGGCCCTCAGCTTATTGCTGCCCCTGCCCCTCATGTGGGCAGAAAGCAGCACAGAGGAAATCATCCTTCAAAGAAAGCATTTGAGATGCCCAACAGCCTCATCCTTGAGCGTGTCCTTGTCCCAGACACCTCGCTAAGCAAGACCTTCACAGCTGACAAGATATATTAGACAATTTCTCAGCATGTCTGAGACCACTGACCTCTCTGTTCACACTGGGCCTCACTGCCCCGTGGCCTCCCTGGTCCAGCCGCACATGGTTGGGAGACTTCATTCAGTTAACCGCTTGTTCAACCCATTCCCTTTTCTCATCACTGTGTCAGATTATTGAAATGCTCTAGGAAAACTTGTATATGACAAGGGGCTTTATTTTAGAGTGATGGAAATGTTCCGGAACCAGATAGAGGTGGTGGCCGCAGTGTTGCAAACAGACGAAATGACACGGAATCGTTCAGTTTAACGTTGTTCGGGTTATGCCGTACAAGCTGCACCTGAATAAATCATCCTTTAACATCTCCATGATGTTATTTGCAAAGTGATTCACTCAGGCTCCTCCCAGATTCGGGTGCGAATAGCTCATTCTTGGCTATTCCGCAATGAGGCTTAGATGAGCCATGGAAGACAGGCAAAGACACAGAAACGCTCTCGTCCTCAGGACCCGCTTCTGGAAATGGCACGTGCAGGCTAGGCAGCGACAGCTCTGTGTGTTTTGACATGGAGAGTTTTAAGGGCGAGACATCCGGATGAAAATGTGAGGGATGCTGTTGGCAAAACACATGAACACACCCACGTGGCACGTACGCTGGAGTTCCCAGCAAACGAGGCTGTAAAACCCAGGGCTTAACACAAGCACTTCAAGTTAATCTGTGTAACTGCGAAAATACAATCGTATGCACTTCCTGACATTTTGAATTTGCAATTGTAATGCCATTTGTTTCCAAGAAGGAAAAGAGTGCAATATTTGGAGCATGCATGTTTTAGTTTTAAATTTATATAGTGTCTTTATCAGTTTACATGATTGAGAAAAAACGACATCTGGTATTAACACCAAATATCCAGTATACAAATGTTTTATTTAATGCCAAAACTTCAGATCTCTTCATCTGTTCAGCTCACCACAGCCTTCTCAAAGGTATGTTCCCAGACACTGGAGGGTGAAGGATCTTTGTCTAGGAAGGCTGTATAATTGCTTATGCTCTATTTAAGAGTAGACCCTCAACACTTTAGATTGAAATAACTTATAATTTGTAATAAATCAGCTATTGTTGGAGGAGTTCAGGTTCAAGCTAACCACAGATAACTTTGTTCTGAAACAAACCTAGATCAATGTATGGCCTGCAGCCATAGCCCTGTGGCACCCAACCCCTCAGATCTCAGAAGCTAAGCAGGGTCGGGCCTGGTTAGTGCTTGGATGGGAGACCACCTAGGAACCCCAAGTGCTGTACGCTTGGGAGACGGACCCGGCAACCCACTCCCAAAAATCAATCCGCCATTGAAAACCCTATGAATGGCAGAGAAGCACTGACAAAGTGTTTTGCCTCTTGTACGTACGATCACTATGAGTTGGATACCCACTAGACGGCACCTAACAACAATAAGATCAATGTATATAGCCAGAACAGATCTTCAAAAACATACTCTCATTTTTAAAATGAAGAAACAGAACCCAGATCATCTTTTTTTAAAAAAATAGGAATTTGATAAAAAAAAATACTTTTTTAAAAAAAGTAGCATCTATTCTTAAGATGATTTTTCTTCTGGTGTTACATGCGATTGAATACTTCCAATTATGAATCATCATGGTGTGACCCAGAAAACAGGCATCGGTGAATGGCTCCTCATTACTTAAAAAAAAAAAGAGAAACAAGCCACCGTCCTCTGCAAATGTTTGCTACTTTTCCAAAGCAAGCCATGATTTCTGGTAGCCACTTAAGGAGAAATGACCCCATAATATCTATTAATATCTATTACTAGAGGGTCTCTTCATGACATTTACAGGAATCCAGGAATGAAAGTCTCAAAAACTATTATTAGGTAAGAGTTAGCTAGAGAAGTGTTTCCTTGGCCCAAAACAGAGCGGACCTCTGCTCCTTATAGTTGCCAATTTCACTCTGCATATTTATTTCCCCCAGTATTTGAAGAACCGTAGAGAACCCAAGATACCCAGCGCCTTGCAGGACCCAGATAGCCCAGCTGATTCATCCCATCTGGATTGTGCCATGTGCTATTTATCACTGCTCTCGTCCTATTCCACTCTGCCCAAAATAATAAATATTAAGCAAGTGCTATGTACTTACATAATTTGCAGAATTGATCGGCTGACTTAAAAGCCTGATTCCCTCACAAAAGAAAATGGAGTGCTTTGTGCAGAGGTTAAATGCACGGTTTAATTGGCCATTGTGCATTAGGAGCCTATTGTAAAATGATCGCAGTTGGAGGGGACGCTTCAGAGAGCGCAGTCAGGGAAATAAGTTTTCATTTTTGGCCATTAAAAAGTCAAGTCCTGGAACTGAAGGGAAGAAATGGGGCAGCTTCGGTCTGGATCTCTGTCTCACTGGAATGTAATTTTCTCCCTCCTACACTACCTCCAGCTCAGAATTTAGAACGTATTAAACATGCCTAAGTAATTCATCCAAACCTAGCAGACTGTTAAATATGAGAAAAACACATGCACATACACAATCAAGGGTATTTTGGGTATTTAGCATTTGGGATGTGGAAATCCAGCACAATCTAATAAAATTAATTTAGGCTGAATAAGAGCATTTTCATATATATAATATATATATATGCAATATATGTATATTGTGGTACTGGGGGTTGAATGCAGGGCCTCGTGCCTGCATGCTCTGCAAGTGCTGGACCACTGAGCTGCACCCTTAGCCCATTTTTTTACTTTTTGAGACAGGGTCTCACTAATTTACACAGACTGCCTGTGGTCTCAAACTTGCGATCCTCCTGCCTCTGCCTCCCAAGCTGCTGCCAAAAATATTTTTTAAGTGCCTTCCAAAAAGTAAATGCTGTCAGGTCCCCTATGATCTATGTAAACTCAATGACATGTTGGGCCTTTTGTTCCTAGGAGGATGTAGAGGGGAGGTGGACGTCTTGTATCATCAGGTCGTGGAAAGAGGTTGCCGATGTTTGTAGCCACCAAAAAGAACAGTTGAACATCAGAGGCATGCTCCAACTCACATAAACTTGTTTCCCTAGGGAAAAATGTCGTGTCGGTATACTTGGTGGCAGCCTAGGCCCCATAGGACATGTCCTTGCCTTCTCTTCCCACCTCAGTCCTGTGTTTACAAAAAGCTGTTTGGTGCTGTTGTTGTTAGGTGCCGTTGAGTCGAGTCTAACTCAAAGCGACCCTATGTACAGCCAGAGGAAACACACCCGGATTCTGTGCCAGGCACACAATCTTATTTATGTTTAAGCCCACTGTTGCAGACACTGTGTCAATCCATCTGGTGGAGGGTTTTCCATTTTTTTGTTGACCTGCCACTTTCCTAAACATGATGTCTTTCTCCAGGGATTAGTCTTTCCTGACGACATGTCCAAAATACGTAACACACAGTCTAGCCATCCTTGCCTCCAAGGAGCACTCTGGTTGCACTTCTGCTAGGACAGATCTGTTGGTTCTTTCGGCAGTCCATGGTATATTCAATATTGGTTTCCAGCACCATAATTCAAAAGCATCAATTCTTCTCCTGTTTCCCTTGCTTTACAACCATATGATGCGACTAAAAATACCATGGCATGAGTCAGGTTCACCTTCGTCTTCAAAGTGACATCTTAACTTTTCAATAATCTAAAGAGATCTTTTGACACAGCTTTTCCAAAAGCAACAGCACTTTTGATTTTTTAATTGCTGCTTCCATAGGTGTTGACTGTAGAACCAAGTAAAGCAAAATCATGAAGAACCTCAACCTTTTCTCCATTTATTGTGAAGCTGGGTCAGCTTACAACTGACCCAGTTGTAAGGATTTTTGTTCCGTTGGTGTTTAGTCATAATCCATACTGAAGGCTGTGTTCTTTGATCTTCATCAGTAAATGTTTCAAATCTTCTTTTTCAGCAAGCAGGGTTGTGTCATCTTCATAACACAGGTTGTTAATGAGTCTTCCTCCAATCCTGATGTCTCATTCTTCCTCATAAAGTCCAGCTTCTGGGATTATTTGCTCAGCATATAAATTGAAGAGATGTGCTGAAAGGATACAGCCCTGATGCACACCTTTCTCAACTTTAAACCAGGCAATGTTTCCTTGTTCTATTTGGACAAATGCCTCCTGGTTCATGTACAGACTTCTCATGAGCACAATTAGGTGTTCTGGTATTCCCATTTTCCAAAGTGTTATCCATAATTTGTTCTGATCCACATAGTCAAATGCCTTTGCATAGTCAATAAAACATGGATAGACATCTTTCTGATATTCTCTACTTTCAGCTAATATCCACCTCATATCAGCAATGATGTCCCTGGTTCCTACCCTCTTATGAATCCGGCTTGATTTTCTGGCAATTCCCTATCTATATACTGCTACAGTCACTTTTGAATGATCTTTAGTAAAATTTTGCTTGTGTGTGATATTAATGATATTGTCCAATCATTTCCACATGCAGTTGGATCACCTTTTTTGGGAATAGGCACAAATATGGATCTCTTCCAGTCAGTTGGGCAGGTAACTGTTTTCCAAATCTGTTGGCATAAACATGTTAGCACCTCCAGTGCTGCATCTGTTTGTTGAAACATCTCTGTTGGTATCCCATCAATTCCTGGAGCTTTGTGTTTCACCAATTCCTTCAAGGCAGCTTCCACTTCGTCCTTCAATACCATTGGTACCACTTCATAAGCAACCTCTTGAAATGGTTGGTCATCTACCAGTTCTTTTTTGTATAATGACTCTGTGTATTCTTTCCATCTTCTTTTGATGTTTCCTGCATCATTTAACATCTTCCCTGTAGAATCTTTCACTATTGCCACTCGAAGCTTGAGTATTTTCTTCACTTACATAGGCTTGAGAAACACAGAGCATGTTCTTCCCTTTTGGTTTTCTGCCTCCAACTCTTTGTACATGTCATTATAATATTTGATTTTGTGCCAGGTGCAGTGGCACACACCCGTAATCCCAGTGGCTCGGGAGACAAAGGCAGGAAGATCACAAGTTCGAGACCAAAGGCAGTCTTCGTAATTTAGCGAGTCCCTGTCTCAAAAAGTGAAAAAATAGGCTGGAGGTGGCAGCTCAGTCGAGCACTTGCAAAGCATGCAAGGGTGAGGCCCTGGGTTCAACCCCCAGTGCTGCAAAAAAAAAAAAAAATTATCTTGAGCTACCTTTTGAAATATTTTCTTTAGTTCCTTAACTTCATCATGGCTTTTTTTTACTTTAGCTGCTTAATGTTCAAGGGCAAGTTTCAGAGTCTCTTTTGACATGTAATTTGGTCTTTTCTTTTTTTCCTGTCTGTTTAATAACCTTTTGCTTTCCTCATGAATGATATCTTTGATGTCATGTCACAACTCCTCTGATCTTCTATCATTTGTGTCTAATGCATTAAATCTGTTCTTGAGGTGATCTCTGAACTCAGGTGGGATATACTCAAGGTCATACCTTGGCTCTCATACACTTATTCTAACTTTCTTCAGCTTCAGTTTGAACTTGCATGTGAGAAGTTGGTGGTCTGATCCACAATCAGCACCTCATCTTGTTTTCACATTTGTTATGGAGCTTTTCCATCATTTCTTTCCACAAGTAATCAATTTGGTTCCTGCATGTTCCATCTGGTGAAGTCCATGTGTATAGTCATGGTTTACACTGGTGAAAAAATGTATTTGCTGTGAAAAGGTCATTGGTCTGACAAAATTCTATCATGCAATCTCCAGCATCATTTCTGTCACCAAGGCCATACTTTCCAACTACTGAGCCTTCTTCTTTGTTTCCAACCTTTGTGTTCCAGTCACCAGTGATTATCAATATGTCCTGATTGCATGTTTGATCTATCTCAGATTGAAGAAATTGGTAGAAATCCTCCCTATCATCATTTGTGGCCTTAATGGTGGGTGCATAAATTTGAATAATAGTCATATTAACTAGCCTTCCTTGTAGGCGTGTGGATATTATTCTATCACTGACAACACTGTATTTCAGGACAGATCTTGAGATGTCTTTTTTGATGATGAATGCAACCCCATTTCTCTTTAGTTTATCATTCCCAGCATAGTAGACCATATGATTATCTGACTCAAAATGGCCCATGCTGGTCCATTTTAGCTCACTGATGCCTAGAATGTCATTGTTTATGCATTCCTTTTCTCTTTAAATGACTTCTAATTTTCCTTGATTTTACTACATAAATTCCATGTTCTAATTATCAATGGGAATTTAAAGTTGTTGCTCCTCATTTTGAGTTGTGCCACGTCAGCAAATTTAGGTCCCTGGGGCTTTACTCCATTTCCGTCATCATGGTAGACTCTACTTTGAGGAGGCAACTCTTCCCTGTAGTCTTTTGAGTGCCTTCCAACCTGGGGGGCTCATTTTCCAGCACTACATCTGACAGTGTATTTTTGCTCTTCATAGGGTTTTCAATGGCTAGTTGTTCGTGGAGTGGTTCGCCAGTGCCTACTCCCTAGTCTGTCTTAGTCTGGAAGCTCAGCTGAACCCTGTCCGCCATGGGTGACCCTGCTAGTATCCAAGATACCGGTGGCATAGCTTTCAGCCTCATTGCAACACACAAGCCCCCACAGTGCAGCAAACTGACAGACGTACAGGGGTGTATAATAAGGCCTTTTTGATTTGCAAAACTCAGCCTCAGTGGGTGTTTAACTGTGGCTTTCCTTTCTGTCTCTTGATTTTCCTCTGAGAGATTAGCAAATGGGTGGTGATCACGAGAAGATTAAAAACTCCCAGCAATTCCCAAGTTTGTGAGCAAGTTGAAGGTGAAAAAGAAAACCCTTCTTCAGGCCGCAGCTCTTCTCCTCGCCCCCCACAGGGCGCATGAGAGGCCAGCAAATTGGAGAAGGTCATGGAGGTCTGCTGACCTCCTTTCCAGCCCTAGCATGGAGCCTCTAAGTGGCAGCTCATAGGGAACAGGATCCCTGAGGAGAGGTGGCTGGAAACTTGGAGCTCTGCAGCCTCCAGCACTGAGGGAGAACAAAGTCAGTGTGGATTGGAGATGGTGACACAGCCCTCAGACGCAAACGGCACACTTAGCACTTGTGTGTCTAGGTGCGACGTGACTTCAAGACCAAAGGCTTTGTGAAAATTCCAACAATCCAATTTGTCCATCAAGGCACAAAGCCAGCCTCTGTTTCACACCAGACCATTTGAAATGGAGAATTGAGCGATAGTCCCTGGCTTTAGCACCTGCAAGGGAGGTCTTCACCTGCTCTTAGTTTCCGAGACCTCCCAGGACTCTTCTGCGGTTCCTGACCAGCACTGGCCTGGTGCCTGGCTTATCAGAGCTACTCATTAGAGTGTTACCTGGAAGAGGATGTGATTGAATGAACAAATGACCACACTGTTTATAGGGAAAGAGCCAGACTCAACGAGGTTCCAATATGACCTTATCCAATTCTGACAGATATTCTTTTTTTTTTTCCAGTACTGGGGGTTGAACCCAGGGCCTCGCGCCTGCATGCTCTGCAAGTGCTGGACCACTGAGCTGCACCCACAGCCCATTTTTTTTTTTTTTTTTTTTTACTTTTTTGAGACAGGGTCTCGCTAAGTTTCTCAGACTGCCTCTGGTCTCGAACTTACAATCCTCCTGCCTCAGCCTCCTGAGCCGCTGGGATTACAGGTGTGCACCACCAAGCCCGGCCGTGACTGATATTCTCAGCAAATTGCTTAAAAGTCTGAATCACGTTCCTTGTCGGCATACTAGGGGTGAAATATGTATGTCATGGTGCTGCTGCCAGGTTTCAGGAGCCATTTCCTGGTATACAGAAGCAGCTTAATAAACATTTGCCCTGCATGCAGGACCTTGCATTAGAAGGGAGACATCCATGTCAAGTGGACGTGTCAGACTGAGGGGCAGCTGGAAGCTTGTGGCATGTGAGGGGCTGTGGAAGTGAATGAAACAATGCCAGTACCTGCCAGACCCGAGTGCTTCTCACAGACAAGGGAAGAAGCCAGCTTGACCTTGAAAATGAATGCAGGAAAGCCCTTCGTGATTTAGTCCATCTATGAACCACCCCAGGGCTGGGATTTAGCTCAGTTTGTAGAGCGCTGCGCTGCAGTGTCTGAGGTCCCGAGTTCAATTCCCAGCACCACACAAATGGGAGAAGGACGTGGCAACCCACTCCCAAGGCAATCCTGAAACAGTCAGCCATTGAAAACCCTATGAGGGTCGCTATGAGTCAGATACCGACGGCACCTAACGACAACAACAACGGGAACCACCCCATCATCACCTAGGAGCCTGCAGAAGCCCATCCTCCTTCCTGCCCAGACAGGCCGAGTCCAGCTCGATGTCTTAATGAAGTCCCCAGATGGTTCCTTTGTGCCTTGCAGAGGTGCGCTGGCCTGTGGCTCCTGGCCTGTTGCTGGCTCACCCACGCGCTGCATCTCCTGACTGAGCCAGGAGGGCAAAGGGCACCGAGGGGAGGCCTCTGACAACGAGGCCAAATTCTGCAACCAGCCAGCAAACAGCAGTGTGATCTGGCCTACACCTGCCTCAGGGTCCTGCTCCTTTCCAGGGGCCACCGAGGGAGCCATCCTAGGCTCTGTCAACAGAGGTGCTTCCTGGTCCTCGTGTTCTGTCCCTCTGCCAGAGACCACAGCTCTGATGTTGTGTAAGGACAGGTCGTCTGGGTCGCCAGTCTCTCCCTCAATGTCCTACCCACAGGAAAAGCTCACACAGCCTGGCATCAGGGACCCCAGGCAACTCAGAGAGGAGGAGGAGGCAGCAGAAAAAGCTCTGGGAAGGAAAGCACGGGACAAGCTCTTGGGATGCGTCCTCACAGATGGGCGCCTGGCCCTGTCTGCCCAGAGGTTTTGGCAGCCGCAGATCTTCCTGCAAGGGCCCAGAGTTCTTCCCGGTCCATAGTCACCTGTAGGATGGAGGAAGGGTCTATGGTGATGCATTTTTTAAAAGAGGGGCAGGGAAACTGGGTGCGGTGGTGCACGCCTGTAATCCCAGTGACTAGGATGGCAGAGGCGGGAGGATCACAAGTTCGAGACCAGAGGAAGTCTGCGTAATTTAGCGAGACCCTGTCTCAAAAAGTAAAGAAAAAAAAAAGGGCTGGGGGTGCAGCTCAGTAGTCCAGCACTTGCATAGCATGCTGCAAGACCCTGGGTTCAACCCCTAGTACTGCAAAAAAAAAAAAAA